>CAKNXH010075828.1:0-13847 GCA_932178445.1 Andricus quercusramuli | reverse complement strand
TATATGTATATATGTGTGTGTGTATGTATATGTATATGTATACATATAGACATATAAATAACGTTAACTAGTTTTAAATTCATCACACCAATTTATGAAGTTGAAATTCTTCAAAAGTGAAACTCCTCTTAAAAATATAAAATCAGTGGACTTAGAGAGAAGTCAATTAACTATAAAACAGTCTAAGTTAGTGGGTTCAGTTTGAAACTTGAAGAACAAGTATAAAATTGTTTTAAACTTAAACTATAACTAAAATCAGTGAACCCCTTAAACTCAACAATATCCTCCCGAGAAGTTCTGCAACCATCTTTTGTATGACTATACAATAGATCAACAATAAAGATCAACTCAGTCCATTAACAAAAGAAGAACTGATCGTTCACAACTAGAAAAAAGAATTACAAACGTTCCAAGCGACAATCAACAAAATCTTCGGTAAGTTTTTTATTCACTATTACTATCCCTTATTTTCCCTTCTAATTGATTAAAAATCTCGTCACGAAAGACTTTTCCTTTCTTTTAAAGGGTGGACACCGAGAGGAGATTTTTGTGAAATTCTGCGAGTTCCATGTTGTGCAAACCAATTTGTAACCATTGAATGAATCAATTTTCGGATTTAACACATTTGTAAAGTTCATATTAAATAAACATAATTTTATATCTTAAATTTGATTGTCTTAACCTTTCGGCTTGCTTGTTCCTCAATCCATGTGTTCTATTTTTTTTTTAATTCAGAATAAAAGAAAGAGGAAGTAGCGTAAGTTTTAGATTTAATTATTTTATAATAAGGTAAGTGGGTCTTATTCGAGACGTAACAGGACAATTACATAACAAAGGGGAAAAAATGGAATACTGGTTCAAAAATTACTCTTTTTATGTTCATTTATCATTTTTTCCTAAGTAAAAAGTGAAACAAAAGCTGGAAATTTTAGAAAAACCGCAACTTTCTAGCATTACTCTAAGAGAAAATAGTTATGAACCCACGAAGATATATTCACTTTCTGTTCCTCAAAGAAAAAAAAAATTCCCACAAGTCCCATACCAATGGAACCTAAACTTCCAGTAGAAACTAAAAGAACTTTTCTTCCAAATCTTCCCACCACTTGTGTACTTATCAGACAGCCGATTATCTTCATACTTTCTGTTATTATCGCCGAAGTTTTGCCGCTTATAGATGATCGTAGCTCTTCGATTATTTCTTGAGGCAAACAACTTCCAGAATCTGGTTTCTTGCATTTTGAATTTCTTTCCTATTTTGGTTTGATTTCCTTCTGTTTCTTGTAGCTCTCGAAGGTTGATTAAGCTCTCAAATGTTTCTTCATCTTCGATTTTTTTATGTTTCTTTTTGTTTTCGTCATTGAAATGATCAGGCATGAAAATAAATATGCTGATAAATACAATTGGTATCATAAGCAGAAAAATATTCATGTATTTGTAAGGAAAGAGAGACCCTGCTATCAGTGGAACTACAATTTAATTTCCTATAAAGTAGAAAAACCAAAGCATAGCCAAATTGATAAAATACTACATGAAATTACGTTTTTCAACTTGAGGATAATTTTTTCCCAGCTGTTTAAGGATGTCTCGACAACAGAGATATGGTTAAACAGCTGGAAAAAAATTACTTTGAAGTGGGAAAACATAATGTAATGAGCATTTTATTATGTTTTTCTCAACGAACTCTCAGATGAATCAATAAATCATTTGAAAGATTGTTGATGAATTCAAATTTTCAATTATATTTATATTCGAAGTTTGATCTTGACTATAGAGTAAGACGTGCGTAAAATATGTATCACCTGTAATTGCGAAGGTTTACTTGAATGCACTGAATATCGTTCCAGTAGTATACATTAGTGTTAAGTTAGGAAGAAAAGATATCGTTAACGCTTTGCACAACAAATTTGCCATAATTATCCTTATCGTAGTAAAGACCAGATATTTTTTTCAGAAAAAAAAACATTTGGAAAATTTTTTACCTTTCGTTTCGGGTGTGATCATATAAAAAATGAATATTGTAGTAGCTCTATGAACAGGAAAACATAAAAAATATCATATTGACCACCAAAACCGAAAAAGAGATAAAAACGTGAATATCGTCAAATTTATTTTACAAATTGTTACAGCTGTACCTTTAACTATAGTTATAAAGAATTCCCCTACAAAAATGTAGACTAAATTAACAATACCTGTAACAAAGAAAAATTCACAAACTATTATTCCGACAAGTGGGATCCACCTGATAAAAGAAACATCGAACACAATTCCCATAGATATGGATGCAAAAAAACCATATCCTATCCTATTCCACCTAAAATTCTTTCTATGCACCCTGGTGGAAAAATTTTTATAAAAAAGTACAGAAAACTAAAGCTATTTTCACAGGAATCTACAAACAAGTATAATAAATTACAACCAAAATAACAGGAAAATACAACTTCTTTCTATTACTGAGACGAATTTTGTACTTTTCTTTGTATTTTTCTGTATTATACGTTGTTGTATTTTACTGTAGTTTAAATTTTCTACAAGAATCTACAACTACAAGAAACGACAGGAATTTACAGCTTTGGCAGCCAAAAATTTGTTCTTTTACGATCTAGGATGACAAATATTTATAATATTGCAATGAGATAATTTTAAATTAGGATGTCTACATGATCGCCGTTACAAAAAAGCTTCTATGTTTAAACTTTCAAGGATTGGTAGAATATTCAAAGACAAGAATGAATAATCGTTGTTAAAAAAAACCTTACGCTTGAAGTTTTTTTCAAATATATAGAAGTCGATTGGACACCATACATGATATTTAAAATTATGTCATTGCAACATTTTTAATAATTTTGATCCTAGGTAAAAAAGAATTGAACGATTGAGAAAGAATTGATGACGGTCGTTAAAATTGAAAGATTCAAACTCTTGAATATAAAATTTTTTCATTTGAAGTTATAAAAACTGAACCGCAAATTAAAATACTCAAAGTGCAACTCGAACTTTCCCGAAATTTGTTTGAAAATCCTACAAAAGCAAAAAAATTATCTTAATATCATCCAGATTCTTTTTTGAAAATTTCATTAAATTGTATTTTAAAATTATTTTTCCAAAAAAAAAAAAAATATTGCGGGTCACCCGGGTACAGACGAGACCATACTCTCAATTCAAAAGCTCCTTTTCTGGCCCGGGATGAACAGAGAGTAGCCGGCTGCTACTTGTGCATTTGTTGCAAGCCGGTGCATGGACGACAGCCCGCCAATCAACGCCCACGCCCCGCCCGACAGGCATGGGATACGGTCGTTGTCGACCTCATGGGACCGTATCTCGACACTGTACAGGGAAACAACTTTATTTTAGTTGCCACATACCTTTTTACCCACTAGGTAGTGGCGTTTCCTCTGCGGGCTTCCGAAGCCCCTAACTCATTAAGAAGCTCGAAGAGGAAGTCTTTAGCCGCTACGGTTATCCTCGGCGAGTCCTTAGTGACAATGGCCCTCAGTTTACCGGCCGCACTTGGGCCGAGGACAGTCAAAGGTGGGGTTGCGAAATGTGGACCACGACCGTTGACCACACACGTGCAAACCCCACCGAATGCCGAAACCAGGAACTCAAGAAAGAGTTAAGACTACGCTTACATCAGGGCAACCAGAGGACCTGGGATAAGCATTCACCGGATCTACTTTTCGGTTTACGAAGGAGGCGCAACGCAGCGACGAAAGTCACTTCCAGCTATTTCCTCATGGGCAGAATGATTCACCGCCCAGGAGGGTCGAACCTCGAATAGGTTCCCGATGAACCTCAGCAGACAGAAGAACAGCACGATCGAGAGCGGCAGGCTCGCCTGCGGCAGGCCGCGTATCAAGTCTGATACGATGCCGCACCCACGTTACTACGATACTTTCCCGGTGGCTGGGTGTACGTGACGAACCACCAGCTATCAAATAAGGCCGCCGGTTTCAACGCCTAACTAGCTCCAGCCCGACTTGGGCCCTTACAGAGCCTGGAACACATCGCTAGTGAAGTATACTGGATCTGGAAAGACAGCATCGCCCAGGAAGTGCATGGGAGCACATTGATACTAGCACCTAATTTAGCAGCCGTGTTGCCAACCGTTGACAATCGAGAACTCGGCAGGAGGTACCAGCTCAAGCCCATGAATAAGGAGCAGGGGGCCGACGGACAATCGTACCCACACAATTATAACAGATCCAAAAGCGTCGGTGGAGGCAGAGACGTTTACCCCGTCGAAATCGTCGACGGAAGGGGACGGATGACGACAGCTCGTCTCATCCACAACACGCAGCTCCGTCGAAAGCGTCGACAGAGAGGAGGACGGAGTCGACCCAACTGAGCGTCGACTCGACAATACCGGTGCCGCTGTGAAAGCGCACCGCCACCAGCAAACGGAAGCAAACGCGTTTCCCCAGCAGCTCGACAAAGAAGATGACGAAGATACCGGTCACACCAGGAGGTGTTTCCGGTTGCGACCACGCGTCCCGGTCGCATACCGTCATGCACGACCCTACGCTCTTTGGAGAAGGCGCCAGTAGATTATATCGCACTTATGTACAGGCGAGGCTAACGCAAGTTACCTAGTAGGGATTTAGTATAGTATTCAATCAGGGCTGTCGCGACGCACCCCGGGCAACTTGTAAATAGGACATAAGGGTGGCTACCACAAGGTACCAACCAACATTAACTTCAGGTATATATTTATAGATGTGACTCTTAGGATAGGCCGTTCAGGGGGGAAGGGGGTGAAGAAAATAATTTTTTGCAACTCTGTACGGAAGTTCTCAGTATATGCACCAAAAAATGAGCAGACAATGGCCGATTCTTGATGAACTCAAAGTGTGCGGGAATCATAACATTCCCGCACAAAATTTCGCGCGGGAATATTGACCATCAAGCATACTTTGAAGGAAAGTGTGTATCTGCTGTATTCCACGCACGGAAATTAAGTTAACCGCTAGTTTCTGATTGGTCGCAAGAATGATCACAACCAATCTGAAGCCACCGGATTCGTGATCCAACAGTATAAGTTGCCATTGGACAAAAGTTTACGCGCGCGATTCAAAACCTAATTAATTTAATTCGATTTTGAATCGCGCGCCAGATTACAACCAATCATTTCGTCAGCTGAGAAGTAGAGCGTTTAGGGATCCGACAGTGACTCCAAAGATTCGAAATTTGTACCTGCAGACATTCTACAGGAGGTAGAAGATACCAGTTTGGACACGTTGCCAGTGAGATGCTGGTTACGTTTGACAGAGTAATTTGGTTATCTTTGGGAAGCTTGCGTTTGAGGGAGTCGAGTGTAAATAATTTTAGTTTGGTTCTTTTCCTCTCGGGGGGCTTAGCCCCCCGAACCCCCATGGAGGCTCCGCCCCTCGACTCCGCCGGGCTCTGCCCAGGACCCCACCCTCCACCCGACAATCTTATGACCTACTAATATTTCTTATGTCACGAACTTCCCTTCACAGGGGTTTTCAATACACAGGGTAAGCAAGAACTATCCGGGAAGGGTTGGAATTGTTGTAGGCCAACAGCCTGACTGAAAACCTCTGGAAATCCGAAATTGTCTACGTGACTTTTCACTCGAGTTCTCTCATGAAAACTTGAGTGAAAGGAGCCTACGTGACAAATCACTGATTTCAAGATATTTTCAAAATACGAGCTTGCTCGCCAAAAGTGAGTCAGGTAGCGACCGGCAAATCCCCGTTATTGACACAACAGCACGTGATCACGTGCTGCTGCCGTGTTACGCTTCCCTAGTCGGCCCGTTCACGGTACGTTCGGAACGTTCACCAATGTGGCCTTTCTCTAACACACGCGCGCATTCTTTTCTACCTATTCAGCATTTTCCTTCTCTCTCTTTAGCGTCCTCCTTCCTCTTTCATACTCATCGGCAAACAATCGGGGATCTCAACCAGCAAATAAAAAAACTTTATAAATTCAACAAATTATTCTTTCAGAATATTCAATTAATAGAATAACATGAGACTCTTTTAGAGAGAAGAGCAAGTGGGTTGTTTCACTTTTCAAAGAATTAACTTTAGTTAATGAAGAAGCTTTACAGCATAGAAGATAGTATAAGAACGGCCTTCCCGGGGAAAATAGTCGATAAAACTTCACTAAATTGATACATGTGTATATATAGAAATATATACACAAGAACTCCATTATAAGGCGAGTTTCGGGGGTTGCCTCGCACTGGGCGCGGCACTAAATGAACCAATTCTGTTGGATTTTTCTTCTGCTTTTGTCGCTCCCGCCTACTGCTTCCTCGTACTGTCCGCTTTCATCGCTCGCCTTTTATCGCCTTACCTCTGCCGCGTTTCCATACCGAGCCGCGCCAAGCTTTCCCGCCGGTAAGCATCAACCGGCAGTTCAGTCCGCGCCGATTGACAGGTCGCAATCCAGTGTAGCTATGCCACACATACCGCCTCGTCCTCTGGCGCTCAGTGTGCGCTCCATCAAAGGCTTCGTTTTTCTCGTCACATATTTAAAATTCCTGCTATCGTTCCTGAACCTTCCCCTCGCAAGCCGACTCCAGAGATCCCGCCTAATCTGCCACCATTTAGCCACCTTTCACCACAGCCAGGCCCTTTCTCAGCTGCCTGTAGAACACCGCCTGTAACCGTGAACATTGACTCCTCCGTCAGCGCTACTCCGGTGTAGGTCATCGCCGCCACTAGCCCTGGTTCATCTGGCAGTGACGTACTTTTGCTCGCGGCAGTGGGTTCCCCAGAGTCGTTCTCTCCCTTGCTTCTGGATTCCCCTCCCACCAAACGGTTCCGTCCCTCTCTGGGCTCGAGTTTTCCACGGCGCAATCTGCGTTTCTGAAATCATTCGCGCACTAGACCCGATGCTTATTTTCAGCTTTTTTTAAAAAAAAGGTCATCGCCGGGTTGGCCCCTCACCAGCTCACTCCTTCCGAGTTGTTTAGTCCGCCTGTGGACCATCTACTCTAGGCCTCCGGGCCACATTCACTCCTCTCCTCTTCTCAGCTATTCTACCCCGCCCTCCAAACAAAAAAAAAAGGATATCAAACAAAACGCACTCGTCGCTCACTGTTCTTCCTCTCTCTCTCTCTCTTCTTTCCATGGACGGTCAAACCACCTGGCAGCGCCTACTCAAGGGAGATATTACGAGGGTAGTAGCCAGCGTAACGTCCCTAAGGGCATGGACAAGTTAGTACTTGTAAGTTCCGACAATTTCGAGTTCTTTCCCACTGAAGTTCCAAGACTCTTCTTTTTCGAGCTTCCCTCCTTTTCTGAAGACCATTATTTTTGTTATTGAGGCGTTAACTTCCAGTTTGTTCTTCTTCACGTATTTTTCCAATGTTTTCAGCATTTGTCTCAGACCTTCCGCCTCCTCTGCCAACAGTACCATATCATCGGTGAATTTCATTGCGAAGATTTTATTTTACCAATCACCGTTCCTCCTTCCTTTCTCTTGATCAGTGCCTCATCCAGGTCCTCCAGAAAGATGTTGAAGAGTATTAGGCTCAGTGGGCATCCTTGTATTACTCTTGTTTTTGTCTTGAAGCTCTACGAGATTCCCTGTTCAGTAATGAACGCGTTTTGAGTATCCCTATATATTTCCTTGATCATTCTTAACATTCTTCCAGTCAATCCTATAAGTTCTAATTTTTTTATCAAGATATATCTGTCAATTGAATCGAAAGCTGTCTCGAAATCCACAAAGACCGCCATTAATCTTCCTCTCTCTCTCTCTTCAATCGATTTCCTATGAGTGAATTCAAGGCAAAAGCATGGTCTCGTGTTCCCCTCATCTTCCTGAATCCCGCTTGGGTTTCTCCTATTTTCCCTCCTTTTCTATTCACGTCCTCAATCTTTCGACTAATATTGTAGCTAACAGTTTATATTCTACATCTAGGAGTGCAACTCTCCTGTAGTTCGCTGTTTTTTCTTGGTCCCCTGCTTTGTAGATTGGGTAGATCCACACGAGTTTCCAGTTGGTCCCCAGCTTCCCCTTCTTCCACAGTTCATAAAAAATATGTGATAAATCTACCATTGCTTCTACTGGTAAATTCTTGTAGAATTCTGCGGTTATTCTATCCTCCCCTGCCGCTTTTTTGGTCTTCATCTTATTCAGCGCCTGTCTCACTTCTTCTACTCCAAAGTTCCGGTTCAAGAAATCGTCCTCTGCTACCTCCTCTTCTTTCCAATTTCCTTGCTCTCTTTTCCTTTGCTCATGATTTTCTTCTCCTGTCTCCGTCGAATCCTGTTCTGTATAAAATAATTTTTTGAAGTGGTTTACCCAGCTTTCTTTGCTTATTTTTCTTCCTCTCTGTTTCCTTCTAGGTCGGTAGACTCCTATTGCTTCCCAGGAATCATTCATCGTTTTGCTTTCCTTTACCCTTTTCCAGTTTTTTTCCTTCCATTCCTTTGCACTTTTTTGTTTCCGAGTGCTGTGCTAGCTGTTACGTATACTCGTCTTTTATTTTCCTTCTCTTCTTTCTTTGCTCGTCTGTATTTTCGTAACTTCCATCTAGCCTCCTGTTTCATTCTTGTGTATTCCTTGTTGTGATGTTTTTTCCTGCTGGTTTTCTATATGATTTTGTCATTCCTACTTTCTTTGCTGTTTTCTTAATAATTTTCGCCATTTCTACCATTCTTTTCACAGGGTCTTCCTCTTGGTTCTTTTTCTTCCATTCTTTCCAGTTTTCCTGTAGCTTATTCTCTTTTTTCTTCTTTCCATAGTAGTAACTGGGTTCCTTCTTCCATTTTCAAGGACGAGTACATAGTCTAGAACTGAACTTTCTCCCGCTCCGACATAAGTCAAGTTCCCTTTTTCATCCCCTGCGGTTCTTCCATTCGTAACCACACTCCTCACAGATATCTAGCATCTTTTTTCCTTCTGCATTCAGGATTTTGTCCTCCGATCTTCTTATCTACTCTTCTTCTGCTTCTATGTCTGTTTTCCCTTGATCCTCTCCTATCCTTGCGTTCCAGTCCCGTGCTATCAGCATCCAATCATCTTTGATTCCTGATTCCACGAGATTGCTAATTTTTGACCTGAATATACTTACTCCCACGTTTTTGTAGATTGTTATAATGTTTCCTTTCTCCTTCCTTCCTGTCTTTTCAATAATTAATCCATAGTCCCATTCTGATACCTTTATCCCTCGTAGTAAGTGGTTCCTTATGCCCATAAGATGTCCTCCTTTGGCTCGTCCTTTCTTCGCTTCTCTGGTCGCTGCTCTTCCGTGCCATTTGTAGCTAGGGTCCAGTTTCGCAACTGCATTTTCTTTCAAACTTTTCTTCTATCCATGTTTCTTGTAATTTTATGATGCCAAAGCCTGTAAGAAACTCCCATACATCTCTTTAATGTTTGCAACCCGCGATGTTCCAAATTACTATCTCCGTGTCGCGATTCGAATCTACCATCTCCTTTGCTGAAAAACCGTTTCGCTGAGTCCTTCCTCTCTTTCATCCCAGTAATTGACTACACGATCAACAATGAGTTTTAAGTAGCCTGCTTTCGCATCCTGCTCTCTATCTCTTTCTTCTCTTACCTGTATTTCCAGCCACTGCTTCACTTCTCTTTCTCGCTTGGTTAAATCATGGTCCACGAAGATGGGAGTACCTTTCAACTTAAGTTTGCTTATGAGAGCTCTGAATTTCACGTCCCACGATTTCAGCTTCACTGTCACATTTATTTCTTCTCTTCTTGCGTTCAGCGGATGTATTGCTTCGATTGCGTTGCTTTCAATTCCAAATTTATCTTTTAGGAATATCTTCACTTCCTTTTCTGGTTCCTCTCCTTGAAAGTTTGCTTCCCTGATAATTAATTATTTTTTCCTCCACCTCCTTCTCCTCATTTCTCGTTGATAATCCTGCTCCTTCAGCTTTTCCGGTTTTTTTTAAAGGTTTACTTCTTCTTTCTCCCGA
Source organism: Andricus quercusramuli (assembly GCA_932178445.1). Lineage (NCBI taxonomy): Eukaryota > Metazoa > Arthropoda > Insecta > Hymenoptera > Cynipidae > Andricus > Andricus quercusramuli. The sequence continues at coordinate 3,933 of CAKNXH010075828.1, read as the reverse complement.
ATTTCTGGATGCTTCGCCTCCTTGATTTCCCGAAGTGCTTTCTAAGTGAGAATTTCGGTCTCCCTCGATGCTGTGGTGCATCTCTGGGTTTTCGACACGCTGCTTCATTTCGTTGGGCCTTTGCTTTTCCGGATCTCGCTGTTGCTTTTCTTCCATCCTTGGCTGCTCCTGTCCATTTTCATAGGTCTTCGCATGTCTTGGTCCGCTAACTGCGTTCGAGTTTTCTAATTTATTTTGCTGACTGTGACCTTCCTTATCGTTCTTCACTGATACAGGAGCAAAAGCCTTTTCAAGTTGTTCTATTTCTCGTTCTTTCACTTCCTCCTCTCCTTTCCATGCCGATACGCTGTTCTCTAACTCCGCTTTTTCCATTTCCCACTTTCTGGTTTCAAGCCTGATCCTTCGTCTCAGTAATCTAATTTCTATCTTGAGTTTTTGGTTTTCCTCCTCTAAGTCCGAACTTGATCCTTCCAAGATCATCCTTACTTCTTTTATTTATTCCAGGATCTCTCCGTTGGTTTCCTTCCCACCAGCCAATTCCTTTTTTGAGTTCTCATCCACTCCTATGTTTCTCAGTTCGAAATCCTCCTTATTTGATGCATTTGTTCTTGGTTCGCTGCTTCCTGTTTCGTCTTATCTTTTCCGCCTTCCTTTCTGGTTTCTTGATTCTAATTTTTCTTCTGTATCCCATCTTTCGGTTCTTCTTCCGCTTTTTCTTGTGGCTCTCCTTCGGAAGATTTTTCCGCTTCCTTCGTTTCGCGCGATTCTTTATTCGTTGTTTTCCTCATTCTTGTTCTCATCTTCCGGGCACACGTGTTCTAGGGTGCTGCCTCGCTCTGCAACCTTCCCTGTTTCCTGCCAATCCTTATTTTTCTCATCTTCTTTTTTCTGCATTATAATGTTGTTTTCCCTTCCCATGGGAGATCTGTTTATTTTGCTGCTTCCTCTGAAAGCCTCATCTTCCAGACCCCTCCCGAAAATCTCTCCCTCACTTTTCACCACATACTTCTCCATTTTTGCCGCGCTTTTGGCATCCGCTATTTTTGCTTTATCGATATTTTTGAATCACCCTCTCTTTTTTTTCTCTTCGATTTGCACTATCTGCGGCGATTCAACTTCAGTTTGTTTATCAGCTGCCAGATCAGCTTCTTCGAACTTCTGCTACACTGCACTAGTGTCCACGTTCTCCATGACCTGCTGCCTCTCGTGGCTCTTTTCAGCTGCTTAAAAATTAATCCGTTTTAGTTGATAATTCAAGTATTTTGTTGAAAATTCATATTTTTTGGTTGAATTTAGCTGTGTCTGATTTAAAATTTAATATGTGTTAGTTGATACATTACGTATTACATTTTTTGTTGAAAATTCATCTTTTCAGGTTGATGATTAAACTCTTTGGTTGAACTACTTTCTGCAACATTCAATTTTATAAATAAAGATTCATAATTTTAGTTGAAAATACATCTCTTAGGTTGAAAATTTAACTATTTTGTTGAAAATTCGTTCATTTCTTTTTTTGAAAATTATAATAATTTTTTAAAATTCAAATGTTTTGTAGAAGAATCATCTTTTGTGTTTGAAAATTCAAGAATTTGGTAGAAAATTCAATTATTTTATAGAAAATTCCACTATTTTATAGAAAATTAATTTATAAAAATTAAAAATACAATTTTCCAAATGAAAATTTAATTATTTCACTTTTGGGTTGAAAATTTATGAAGTTTATTGGAAAATCCACTACTTAATTAATACTTGATGCATTTTGGTGAAAATTCGTCCATTTTGGAAGAAAATTTTTTTCTATGTTGAAGATTCAAAAATTTGTTTCAAAATTCATGTAGTTTGTTGATTTTTCGTCCTGTTTTGTAAAAGACTCCTTGTTTTATCTTAAAAATTCAATTTAGTTGAGCTACTTTTTTCAAAATTCATTTTTTAAAAATATAGATTTATTATTTTAGTTGGAAATTCATCTCTTTGGCTGAAAATTGAACTACTTTTTTAAAATTTTGCTGTTTCGTTAAGAAATTAATTTTTCAAACTTTAAAATTATCTAGTTGGCTGATAATTTATATTTTTTGTTCAAAAATAACTTATCTTAAAAATTCCAATGTTTTTGTCGAAAAATCTTCTTTTTGGGTCGAAAATTCAAGGATTTGGTGGAAAATTCGAATATTTTGTAGAAACTTAAACTATTCTGTTTCTTTATAAAGACAATTAATTTTTTAATTGAAAATTATTTGTTTAAATGAAAATTTGACTACTACTAAATATTTGCTTAGAAATGATTGTATCTTGGTCAAAATTCGTCCATTTTGGTTGAAAATGAATCCTCTTGGTTGAAAATTCTGCTATTTGGTTGCTTTTTGTCTGAAAAATTTAACATTTGGGATGAATTTTTTTATTGACTCATTTTACTGGTTCAGAATTCAACTATTTCTTTCAAAATTTGTCTCCTTTGTTCAATTCAACTGTTTTTTATTAAAAATAAAAATCTTCTCTTGCTTAAAAGAGAAATACCAAACAACTTCTAGCCAGTAGACCAATAAAAAATAACATTGGAAAAAATTACTCATCATCCTGGTTAATTTTGTAGTCAATTTTCCTCCAGTATCGTTTGAAATTGAAAATATTAAAATTGAGGAGTTTTAAATGAAAGCAAAAATATTTTGGAAGCGTTTTTAAAATTGAAGAATTAAAACTTTCATAATGAAAAAATTTGGTCTTCTGTATTGTTTCCGAAGATTTATTTGCAATTTTCATTTTCAGACCGGATTTTGAAATTCATGTAGTTAATAATAATTATTTTTATTAAATAATACCTAATGTTAAGTCTTACCTACAAAAACAGCAACATATTGCAGTATAAAGTTTTCTTCTTGCGGATCCATTTTTATGTTTTGTAAACAACTTTAAAACATTGCCTTACGTCCAAGAAAGGTTAAATTTTGAATAGTTCGATAATTTCGACATCATCCTTCCTGTTCGACATTTTTTGAAATATAGTAAGAATATATCAACCTTTCTTTTTGAGTAAAACTATTTAACTAAAATAACTACGAGTCATTGAATATATAGCTGTTGACATTGTTAAGTACTGAAACATATCTTAACAATAATTTTTGTTTATTTTTTGCATCCTCATTTACAAAGTTTAGCTATAACTATCCTAATACCTATGTTTAAACATTTAAATATCGTAATTGCTGTTATCGCATGCTATTTCCTTTATTTTTAGATGGTTTCAAGGAGAGTCAATATATGCAGACGATTTCATTTTTTTTTGTATGACAATTTTTTAAATAAATAAAAACAAACCCGATTACAATTTGGCATGAATTTAATTTATAATACAAAGGACTAGGCTCAAAATAGATATAAGAAATGGATCGATTGAAAAATTCTATGGGAATGAAATCCAAAAATGGACAGTTTTCGAGTTAAACAGGGTTAAATTTCAAACCATTTTAACGAAACTAGGCCAATATCTTAAAAACAGACGACGAAAGAAAGAAATGTTCCCACCAAAAGTTTTTGCGCTCTGAAGGCGACATTCTAGGGAAGTCATGACCTTAAGGCACAGGTTATTTTTCACGGTCATTCAGGGTGAACTTCTTATTTTTTTTGATATTCAGTTTCAGTTTGGTAAGTTTCGGTTAGTTTGTTTGGGTTCGCTGCTTTGGGTGGGTTAGTTGTTTTGGGTTGGTTAGTTGGGGTCAGTTGTTTTGGATGGGTTGATTTGAGTTGGTTAGTTTGGGTTGGTTTCTTTGATTGAATTGCTTTGGGTTGGCTTTGATTAGTTTGTGCTGGCTGGTTTAGGTTGGTTTGGGTTCGTTGATTGGTGTGCGTGGGTTAGATGGGTTTGATGGCTCGTTTGTGTTGACTCGTTTGGACATGCTCGCTTCCGTTAGTTCGTTTGGGTTGGTTTGTTTGAGTTGT
>CAKNXH010075813.1:0-20134 GCA_932178445.1 Andricus quercusramuli | reverse complement strand
TATTTTTTAAATCATTATCAGGAGATCGGCTCTGTTGAAATGATTTAGCAGTCTGTAGATTTATAGGGAAGTTAGGGAATGAATCGTATAGACAACAAGGTAGTTAATTTGTATAGTAGAACGGTAACTTTCTTAATATTGAAAGGAACTTGATTTTACGAAGAATAATTATACAACTTTTTTAAGAGCTCATGTACAGGATGATCGAATTTAGAAAAGGATCTAATGCGGAATCTGTCTGTGATCAGTACAGATCTGTTACCTAGTACAGATTCTGTAACCTAGTATTATTCTAAGAAACTTATTGTGAAGAACACTTAACTTTTCATACCAGCCATACCAGCTATCAGCAAATGTGGACAATGCATGGCATCCATATTCCATAGAGCTACAAGCCAACGACATAAACAAAACCCTTAAAGTTTTTGGGTCACATCCCCACCAAGCGCAGTATTTGAACGCACTGTTCCAGAGAATTGGAAGTAACATAGAGAGCTATGTCATCGGCATATTGAATTATTGTACATAAATGGTGTAATATTTTGTGTAAACCTAGGTTGTAAATGGTGTATAAAATGGGGCTTCAAATGCAACCTTGTGGAAGTCCCTTTTTAAAGGTCAACGGTCCTCTATTATTAAAACTGTTTTTGAAATGAACTTGCTTAATCGTTGTGAGATTGTAAATGAATTCACAAATTTTGTTTGGTATTCCAAGTTGTATCATGTCATTAAAAAAAAAATTCCGGTATAACATCCTTGAAGGCTGTAGTTCTGTGGAAAGTATAAAGAAGGATGAGAAAGGTAATCTGGTTTCCTTGAGAACCGTTCGGATCACGTTTGGTGGACAAGCTCTTCCCTAAGATATCCGATTCTATTATACTCTGTCGAGGTATATTGCCTCCAACACTTATTGTTATGGCCAGGTAGGTCTCGCTTTTATCAGCAAGGGATGACCACAGCGGTTACCCGGAAATCCCTACGGACCTAGAGCTAAGGAAAATCCTTTAAGAAGAATTTAGAAGATCAGCATCGGTGAGTACGGGAAGGTTCTACTTTGTGGGGATTTCAACGCCACTCTCCTATGTGGTGCTCTCCTAACCCCAATCATATGAGCTGCTTCGACGCCTCTCAACGACTTGGAGCCTACTTCCTTGTCTTCTTTTGGTTTTCTTTTCAATAATCTCGAACTTATTTTTTGTGAGGCTGGATTGATCCCGATTGCCTCGTGCAGCCTCTATGGTGGATTAAGGAGTGTGACATGGCGCAGGGCAGAAGAAGCCCCCGCTCGGAAAAGATTCTTGGCTAACCAGACGTGGGAGCTGAAGGCAGAGTTAGTTCACTTTCCGCTCGTTCGCTGCCTTCCCATACTCGGGTAATTACGGATCCGGATTCCCCAGTGATCAGGGAGCTGCGTGAGGAGTTGGTGCGCTCCGATGTTCCTTCAGTAGAGATTGAACCGGTTTGAGAGGTGGATGAGTCTGACTATATGAACAGGAACTTCTCCCGGGATGAGTTCTCGTCGGTACTTGCAGCATGCAAGGTGAAGTCCGGTTATGGATGGGATAACTTATTAAATCATTAGAGTCCTTATTCCCAGAGAGATGGCGAGACACTCTGATCCATTTTATCTCAAAGGCGAAGGGTGAAAGCTTCTACCCGATCTCCCTGGCCACCTTCTGTAAATTATTATTCGAAAGATTGGTGCAGAAGAGGCTGAAATATTTAGCGGAGCACATTAATTGGCTCCCGGACTTCCAGTATGGATTCAGGAGGAGGAGGTCCTTGATGGATTGTTTAGGATTTGTGGTGGCGGACATTATGATAGGGTTTGGAAAAGGCAAGAGACCACTTGTTCTAGCCTTAGACATCAAGGGCGCGTTCAACTCCGTCCTCCCTAATGTGCTTATTGACGGGCTGAAGGAGTTGAACGTTCCGGCCAGGCTTCTCAACGTTGTCTTTTCTCATCAGCAGATGAAAGTTATACCTTGCGTCGGACAGCAGCGACCAAAGACCCCCTCAGGGGGGTGTCCTCTTCCCGCTTCTCTTCGGGCTTGCGCTGATACTCTTGGGACACTTCCTCCCGGACGGGGTTAAAGTTGCCATGTATATGAACGATGTCTGGCTATATGTGACCACGGAATACATCCTTAAGGCTCAATTCTTGCTTATTCGGGCTCTCGAGTCCCTCTGTCCATGGCTGGTAAGGTTAGGGTTTTCAATCTCGATGCCCAAGTGTCAACTGTGCCATTTTAAGAGAGCTAGGATTGAGCTAGGGGGGATTTCCCTGTTTCTTGAAGAGGTCATTCCCTGTCAAACAACTCTCAAATATCTTGCAGTCTTACTTGACAGGCGCATGACTTGGGTATCCCATATTGAAAGCATAGCGGCCAAGGGATCCAGGGCGATCACCATGATGAGAGTTATAGCCAGGGTTACCTGGGGAGTGTCTCCTTACTTCTCACGGTTGATGAAGGAGTGGGGCTCCTCTCTTCTTTCGTGCGAGCAAAACATCGCTTGATAAGCTTGAACGGGTTCAGAATGCATTTCTCCGAGTTGCCCAACCTTGCATGAGTTCTACACCCATCTCTATTATGCTTTCGGAGGCGGGGGAGGTTCCCCTTTCCTTGAGAAGAATGCTGCTTGCGAACAGATTTATTTTTGCGAACTTTTGATGGAGTGGCAACCCCTCTGTCAAAAAAATAACTGGGCTCTTCTTTGATGGCTTTTTGGAAGGGCCAGGGGTTCTAGGGCCGATTATTTCTTGCATGTGAATTTTAAGTCATCTAGACCATGGTTCCGGGACATCAGTCTTCCGAGGCGGTACGTTAACCTCATTACGCGATTGGGATCCTCTCAATAACTTCTTTGTCCGTCTGGTTATGAAACTGCGTCATGCATTATGCACTGCGCAAAAATGTGATTCCCACTTGAAGTGTTTTGCGAGATGTTTTGTTGCAAAAAAGTGATGTGCTTTTGGATGCTGCTGTCTTCCAATGGTCATCAAGCGAGCGACAAAGTATCTGGACCAATTATTGCAGAGAAAGCTTTCATTTTAAACGAGATGCTCAATGGCCCGCCAAATTTTTGAGTACGTAAGCAGCAAACACATTTATTTTAACGAGTAGCAGCAAACTTTCTTCCTCATTTCTGATAAATCAAGGATTTACTGTATTAATTATAGTAAGGATGGATGTATTTTCAATCATTTCGCTATTATTTCTAGGAGGAAAAAATACGAAGTAAAATGATTTACACTCAATTCTCTCAATCACAAAGTTGCACCAGGCAAACTAACCTAAATGCTCAACTTCTCAGCTGACGATATGATGGCAGTGTTGATAAAGTGGATAGCCTGCGCGCGCACCGTGCGTTGGCCATCACGCTGGACAAATTCTGCAATTGGCTGTAATCTGGCGCGTAATTCAAAATCGAATTGAATTAATTCGATTTCGAATCGCGCACGTAAAATTTTGACCAATGGCACCTTATAATGTTGGATCACACATCCGGTGGCTTCAGATTGGTTGTGATAATTCTTGCGACCAATCAGAAACTAGCGGTTCCCTTAATTTCCGTGCGTGGAATACAGCTGATACACACTTTCCTTCAAAGTATGCTTGATGGTCAACATTCCCGCACGAAATTTTGTGCGGGAATGTTATGATTCCCGCACACTTTGACTTCATCAAGAATCGGCCATTTGCTGCTCATTTTCTGCTGCATATACTGAGAACTTCCCGTAGAGTGTTGCAAAAATATTTAAACAGGATTTTAGGTCTTGAAATGAACTATTAAGAAGACAGGAGAGAAAAAAAGACAAACAGATATTAAGCGATTAAATTTTATTATATTACACTTGTAAATTCTTAAGATATATACAACAAATAAGATGTTTATTCGACTATTCTAGATTAAAGGCGATGCCAAAGTCGATAAATACATGCATGGTCTGGAGAGACGCGATAAATGAGGGTCCCTCTGTGATTAAGAATTCGAGTATGCTCGTGCTGCATCTAATTTGATCAACTACAGTTAAATCTGTAAGAATTGGTGGAAATAATGAAAAATTTCTTAAAGCCCTCGTTAGCACACGGAGAAAAAATTACTGATAAAGGGAAAACTTTTCGTTAGATGAGCAACGAAACGTTTTCTTATCAGTTTAGCAACATCTTTTTTATCCGTGTACGTAAATATCTGGAGAACTATTCATCTCGCGTACGCATGTTAATATAAGTTTAGAAGATGATCTTTGGTAACGATCGTCTTTTGAGTAAGGAAACAAGCGGCTCAAATACAAATAGTATATGCCGAAGATTTTCCATTTATCTTGGAAAAAAGCCAACTGCAAAAGACTTGCTCTTATTTCGACGACACTTTTCTTGTCTTGAAAAATGTGCCGCATAACAAAACTACTCTAGGCGAATTCCCCAAAAAAATGGTGTGTAAGAAACTTTGTAGGTAATGGGTGAAACGGGGTAACGTCTACCTGGGTAATTGGTGGAGGGGAATTGCTGCCGTCTAGCGGAGTACAGCGGAGAATCTTCATTTCGCAACGGAGAGTTTACCCCTCCATCAATTACCCAGCTAAACTTTACCCCGTTTCACCCATTACCTGCAACGTTTTTTGCACATGATTTTTTCTGAGTTTTCGCGTCTTCTCGATTTTTGGTTTTACATTTCCATGTTTATTTTCCAACGAGACTGATGAGTCTCGTGGCAAAGTATTATTTTCTGACAAAGCCGACCAGGCTGCGGTTGACCAGAGTCGGCTTTATTCCACCATTGGGCCGAAGATGAGTTTGCTGACTTCTGAATTGGTTCATCGGCTCCTTCATCTTCTTCTTCAGTGATTCCTGCTTGGCACCTCTGCGGAAACCGTCTACTTATTTCTGAGAGACAGGGAGAGAGTGCGGTAAATTTCTAGCGTGTGTTAGACATTTACAGGCCTCACAGTACTATTTACAAGATTTGTTTCCCAAAGTCCCCTATTTTAAAGATTTGGTCCCCAAATTATCCTACTTTCAATATTTCTTTCCTGAAGTCCCCTATTTTTAATATTTTTCCTAAAGACGTCTACTCTCAAGTTTTGGTCCGTAAATTCCCGTACTTTCAAGATTTTTTTCCTCTAGCCCCTGATTTTTAAGATTTGTTTCCTAAAGTCCCCTATTTTTAATGTTTGGTCTCTAAAATCCCCTATGTCAATGATTGGGTCACTAAAGCCTCGTATTTCAAGATTTGTTTCCTAAAATCCCTTATTTTCAAGATTTGGTCTCAAAATTATCCTACTTTCAACATTTTTTGCCTAAAGTCCCCTATTTTCATCATTTTTTCCTAAAGTCCTCCATTTTCAAGATTTTATCTCTAAAGGTCCTTATTTTCAAGATTTTCAAGCCTCCTATTTCAAAATTTGTTTCCTGGAATACCTCATTTGTTAGATTTGGTCCCTAAATTCCCTTACATTCAAGATTTGCGCTAGTCCTCTATTATCAAGATTTTTTCCTAATGCCCCGGATTTTCAAGATTTGGTCTCTGAAGGCCCCTATTTCCTAAAGTCCCCTGTTTTTTATGTTTGGTCTTTAAAGTCTCCTATTTACAATATTTGGCCTCTGAAGTCCCCTGTTTTCAAAATTTGGTAACTGAAGCCTCCTATTTTTAAATTTGGTCCCTAAATTTCCCTACTTTCAAGATTTTTTTCCCTGAGCCCCCGATTTTCAAGATTTGGTCTATGAAGGCCCTTGTTTCCTAAAGTCCCTCATTTTTTATGTTTGGTCTCTAAAGGCCCCCATTTTCTATATGTGGTCAATAAAGCCTTCTATTTTAATATATGGTCCCTAAATTTCCCTACTTTCAAGATTTTTTTCCCTTTAGTCCCCAATTTTCAAGATGTGATCTCTGAAGGCCCCTGTTTACTAAAGTCCCCTATTTTTGATGTTTGATCTCTAAAGCCACCTATTTTCAAGATTTGGTCACTACAAAAAAATTCTGATTCTTTCCTAAAAAGTCACCTATTTTATTCCATTAGCCCCCGATTTTCAAGATTTGGTCTCTGAAGGCCCCTGTTTCCTAAAGTCCCCTATTTTTTATGTTTGGTTTTTAAAGTCCCCTATTTACAATATTTGGCCTCTGAAGTCCCCTGTTTTCAAAATTTGGTCACTAAAGCCTTCTATTTTAATATATGGTCCCTAAATTCCCCTACTTTCAAGATTTTTTTCCCTTTAGCCCCCGATTTTCAAGATTTTGTCTATGAAGGCCATTGTTTCCTAAAGTCCCTTATTTTTGATGTTTGGTCTCTAAAGCCACCTATTTTCAAGATTTGGTCACTACAACAAAATTCTGATTGTTTCCTAAAAAGTCACCTATTTTATTCCATTAGCCCGCGATTTTAAAGATTTGATCTCTCAAGGCCCCTGTTTGCAAGATTTGGTCACTAAAGCCTCCTAATTCAGGATTTATTTCGTAACATCCTCTATTTTCAAGATTCGGTCCCAAATTTCCCGTATTTTGAAGATTTATTCCTAAAGTCCTCGGCCCTCGATTTTCAAGATTTGGTCTCTAAGTCCCCTCTTTCCAAGATTTCGTCTCCAAAGCCCTGTATTTTCAAGTCCTTTTTTTTTCTTTTTTTCTTTTATTGCAATTTATAACCCAAAAACAGGAATATTCCTGATGACCTTATGATATATGTCACTGAAGCCTCCTATTTTCAAGAGTTATTTCCTAAAAAGTCTTCTATTTTCAAGATTTGGTCACTAAATTCCATCCATCTTTAGTACTTTCTTCACGGGAGGGGAAATGGGGGAGGAGGCGGCATTTGGAGAGGGGGCAGTAGGTAGGGTGAGTGTGTGGATGGAAGGAGTGGAGGGGGAAGTAGAATATGGACGGAAGACGTGGGGAAGTGATTCGTAGGGAAGTGGGGGCATTAAAGTGAGGGGAGGGGACGATAAGATAGGATCAAATTGGACAGGATAGGATAGTTGAAGTAAAGAGAAAGGAGGAAGTGAGAGGGGAAGATGTGGAATCCATTTACTAGAATCAATAAATTTTCTTTGTGAAATAAAAATATAAAAGTAAAATACTTTAAGAACCAGACTGTGAGGCCTGCAACTAGTCGACAGAGGAAAGATCAGTGGTCCAAAGCCTAAGGTAGTTTCAAACACAAGGAAAAAGTGAAAGGTCTGATAAGAAGTGAAGTAGCAAAATTACAAAGGAGGTGAAAACTGCAATTAATTTTTTCTTTGGTGTTTGGAAGTTTAAAGGTTCTTTTTTAACCTCTTCTTAGGGTTTCGTAGCCCCTGTCATACTTTTTTCCCAGCGGAGGAAATGAGGGTAAGGGAATTAAGCAAAATTAGTGGAGGGGAAGTAGTTGTAATGGGGAGAGGGGAAGTGAGGGCAGGAGAAGTATAGTAGGCGAGGAGAGGAAAATTAGAAGAAGCAAGAAAAAATTATGGTTGGGAAAGTGAGAGAAGATGAATGCAGTCAGAGGAGGGAAAGTATGTGCAGCTGAAGGAAATAAGAGGGAGTAGGAGCAGTGATGGGAGGGGAATTATGGGAAATTAAAAGCGGGAGAATGAGGAGAGATGAGCATAGTAGGGGAAATGAGTGGAGTAATAAGCAGAGAAGGAGAAGCAGGCTTTAGGGTAAGTAGAGAAAGTTAGAGGAAGTGAGGGAAGTGCTGGAAGGGCTAGTAGTGTAGTGCGGGCAAGTAGAGGAGAAAAAGTGATGGCTCGGAAAAGGAAGTAGGGGGAGGGGAGCGTTAGCTTGTGAAGTGAGAAGAGGAGGAAGTATAGGATTAAAAAGTTGGGGAAGGTAGTGGTTGCGAATGGTAGGGGAGGGAATGCGAAGTAAGGGGAGGGGAAGTAGAGGTGGAGAGGGGAGGGAAAATGTAAGAGGAAGAGGTTAGAACGACTTAATTAACGTCTGAATAGGCTACGAAACCCTTTTTTCAGGCGCGCGGCGCCTACTTTGACTACTTTTTTTGATTAAATTTTGTGTAAAACTTACAGATATCGGGTGAGATCCTCGACATCGACAAGCATCGAGTCTTGCTCCATGTGGAGGTCGTCTCTCCTGAGTAAGCCTTCAACCAAAGCCTCGTTCAACGCAGCTATCCTCGCGTGAAGATCGTTTGCCAGAACTTGAAGTTGAGCAACATTCAGTTCCGTTAGTAACATTCGAGAAAGTCTTCGTCTTTCTTCGCCAAGTTGCACTCCAATCTATTTAAACAATTTTATTGCTATTTACTCGAAACTATTATTTAGAGAAAATTGAAATACAAATATTTCGAGAGTTGACCGAGAATTTTTATTTTTTTAACAATCATTATTTGTTTAAGCAAGTTGAAGATGTTTCAATATTATATGATAAAAAAAAATTATGAACAAAGTATTTGTTGAAAGAATGTTTTCTACGTTTTTCCATAAAATTTTACGTTTTTTTTAATTATATTGCAAGAAATTTGGATAAAAACAATATATTAAATAGGAATATTAATATTAATATTAATAATTAATAATTTTTCTGAATAAAATTGAATTTAAAAAACAATATTATGATAAAGAAATTTCATTTTGAGATTACTATTGTTAATATTATAAACAAATTTAATAAACAGATGCATTAATCAGGCATTTTTTGACGTCAATTTTTTAAAATTAGGAACTTCATAATAATTCTAACAAAATTCATAATTTGTTGATTATTCTTATGATTCTTTGAAACAAATTAAATAAACAAATGCATTATTCGGGCATTTATCGGCAGAAAAATTAGTTTTTTTTCCATGCTAGTCCTTTTAGTTGGGAACTTCATGATAATTTTAGCAACAATCATAATTATTTGATGAACTTTATGATTTTTATAAACAAATACAATAATCAGGCATTTGTCGACAGAATTTTTTTTTTTCAATATCAACTTATTAAATTAGGTACTTCATGTTAATTTCAGCAAAATTCATAATTTTTTAATCAACTTTGAACTTTGAACAAATTTAATAAACAAATGCATTATTAGGGCATCTGTCGACGAAATTTTTTTGTCATGCCATACTTTTTAATTGGGATCTTCATAGTACATTCAGCAACATTCATAATTAGTTGATAAATTTTATGATTTTTTAAAACAAATTTAAGAAACAAATGCACTATTTGGGCATTTGTGAACGGAAAAATTAGTTTTTTTTTATGTCAGTCTTTTTAATTGGGAACTGCATGGTAATTTCAGAAAAATTCATTATAGGTTGATAAATTTTATATTTTTTAAAAACAAATTTGATAAACAAATGCATTATTTGGACATCTGTGGACGGAAAAATTAGTTTTTTTTTCGAAGTCAGTCTTTTTAATTGGGGACCCAATGATAATTTCACTAACACTCATACTTATTTGATGAATTTTATGATATTTTAAACAAATTTGATAAACATATGCATTATTTGGGTACTTGTCGACGAACAAGTTTTTTTCAATCTCAGTCCTTTCACTTTAAGTTTCTCACTGAATTCCGGAAAATGCATTTGTTTATTAAATTTGTTTTAAAAACATATACAATTTATCAACGAATTATGAATTTTGCTGAACTTATCATGAAGTTTCCAATTAAACAAATTGACATTGAAAAAAAAACATTTTTCGGTCCACAGATGTCCGAATAATGCATTTGTTTAAAAAATTATAAGAATCATAAAAAAATGATGAATTTTGCTAAAATTATCATAAAGTTCCTAACTATATAACTCGAAAAAACGTAAAATTATTATGGAAAAGCGCAGAAAACATTCTCTCAACAATTAATTTGTTTATAAATTTTTGTTGTTCATCATATAATATTGGTACATCTTTCGCTAATGTTATTCTATGAAAATTAGCCGATGTACGTTATTTTGAACCAAAAAAAGTCATTTTTCCCCACTGTCACCCCGATGCGACATTACCCTTATATCAATCGAGTTCTGGATACAGTTGTGAATTTTCTCTTCATTCGGGTACATATTACCATATAAACTTTTCAAAAATTTGCCGAAATATGTATAGCGACTTTTTGTGTACTCTTCGAAAATTTTTTTCAAAATCTTTTAAATCCAGATCATGAAATTCCATGATTAGGAAAATCTGGATTTTGGTTTTTGCACGGTCCATTATTTTCACTCCACTTCATCGGAGGAGTGAGATTATCCTCGATTAGTAATTAGTAAAATGAGAGTTTAATCTTGGCTCACTTTCTCTTATATCTTTAGAATCTCAACTCTGAGCATAATCCAGAAAATTGAATAGTCACAGTATACCACAGACCTATATACATAATTATGAAACGTGTTTTTAGAGAATGTTGAAGATTCCAAATTTTCTGACATATTGCAATATCTTCTTTAAAAAATTGAAAAAATTACTTCACCTTGTACTTATTTCTTGTAGCTGACAAAAAAGAAGTGCGGCGAAATGGACCGTGCAAAAACTAAAATCCAGATTTTCCTAATCATGGAATTCCATCATTTGGATTTGAAAGATTTTGAAAAAAAATTCCAAAGATTATACAAAAGTCGCTATACATATTTCGACAAATTTTTGGAAAGTTTAGATGGTAATACGTACCTGAATAAAGAGAAAATTCACACCTGTATCCAGAACTCGATTGATACAAGGGTAATTTCGCACCGGGATGCACAATGTCGCATCGGGGTGCATAGTGGGAAAAAAATGACTTCTTTTAGTTCAAAATAACGTACAGCCCACAAATATTTACCGATTTCAACAAACAAAATTTGAAAAAAAAGCTGATAAGATTTCTAAGAGAGCTATCGCGCCTGATTGTTGAATTAGGATTTCAATTTTTTATAAATAAACAAATATGACGAAAGAAATGGGCATTTTTTCCATTTAACGTTCCCGGTGCTCGTCGATAACAGGAAAATTATTGAAATCGCCTAAGTTTCATGGAGTAACATTAGTTAAAGATGTTCCAATATTATATAATAAACAAAAAAATTTATAAACAAATTATTTGTTGAAGGAAGGTTTTCGACGATTTTTCATAATAATTTTACATTTTCTTAAGTTATATTGCAAGACATTTGAATAAAAACAATATATAATGATGAAAAAATTTCTTCTCGAGATCATTATTGGTAATATTATAAACAAATTTAATAAACAAATTCACTAATCAGGCATTTTCCGAAAGAAAAATTGTTTTTTTTTATGTCAATTTTTTAAATTCGGAACTTGATGATAATTTCAGCGAAATTCATAATTCGTTAATAAATTTTATATTTGTTTAAAAACAAATTTGATAAAAAAATGCATCTTCCGGAAAGTAATGAGAAACTTAATCTAAAAGGACTGAGATTGAAAAAAATATTTTCGTCGACAAATACCCAAATAATGCATATTTTTATTAAATTTGTTTAAAAAATCATAGAATTTATCAACTAAGTATGAGTTTTGATGAAATTATCATTAGGTTCCCAATTGAAAAGACTGAAATCGATAAAAAAAAACAATTTTTCCATCGACAGATGCCCGAATAATGCATTTGTTTGTTAAATTTGTTGTTACAAATTATAAAATTTATCAACTAATCATGAACGTTGCTGAATTTATTATGAAGATCCCAATTGAAAAATCTGACATAAAAAAAAAAATCATTTTTCCGTCGACAGATGCAACAATAATGCATATGTTTAATAAATTTGTTTGAAAAAATGATAAAGTTGATCACAAAATTATGAATTTTGCTAACATTATCATGAAGTTCCCAATTAAAAGAACTGAAATAAAAAAAAAAAAAATAAAAAAAAATGTCTGCTGACAAATGCCCGAATAATGCATTTGTTTATTAAATTTGTTTGGAAAATTCATAAGACTAATCAACAAATCATGAAGTTTGCTAAATTTATCATAAAGTTCCTGATTTAAAAAAAACGAATTTTGCTTTCGAAAAATGACTGATTAATGCATTTATTCTTTAAATTTGTTCATACTATGAAGAATAAAAAACTCAAGAAATTTTTTTTTATCATTGTATTGTTTTTTTCCAAATTTCTTGCAATATAACCTAAAAAAAGTAAATATCTTATGAAAAAACGTATAAAATATTCTTTCAGCAAACAATTTGTTCATACAATTTTTTGTTTGTTTATTATAAAATATTGAAACGTCTTAAACTAATGTTGCTCTATGAAACTTAGGCGATTTCAATAATTTTTATGTTATTGACGAGCACCGGGAACGTTGAATAGAAAAAATGGGCATTTCTTCATCATATTTGTTTATTTATTAAAAGAATTGAAAGCCTAATTTAAAAACCAGGCTCGATAAATCTCTTAGAAATCTTGTCAGCTTTTTTTACAAATTTTGTTTGTTCAAATCTCTGAATATTTGTGGGCTGTACTTTATTTTGAACCAAAAAAAGTCATTTTTCTGCCACTGTGCACCCCGAAGCGACATCGTGCACCCCGATGCGACATTGTGCACCCCGATGCGACATTTAGCACCCCGATGCGACATTGTGCACCCCGATGCGACATTAACCTTGAATCAATAGAGTTCTGGATACAGTTGTGAAAAATACCTTCTCTAGACTGGATCGAACCATCTCCGTGATAGGACTCTGTTTGAGCTTCTGCCTCTCGACCTCCATCTGCATATGTGCCATGTCCTTAGCTTGCGATAGAGCCACTCTGGCTTCCATTTGCAACCTGGCTTGTCGAGCAAAAAAGTCAGCTTCGTCGAGAGGAGAAGAATTGGAACCAATATCAAGTCTTAAAGATGGAAGACTCAACACTTGTGGTCTCGCAGGAATTTGATGCTTTATCATTGCGGATGAGACAGGCATGGGCAAGGAATCACTTTCTGAACCTGGTGATTCCGTGTCTGAAGAAGCTTCATTCATGAAGCAGATTTGCAGATTCATCCCTAGATTTGATTTAAATGGGTATAATTATTATCAAATTTAGACTTAAAGTAATGTTCTAAAGAGAATTTATGAGCATTATAAATTGGGAATTAAAAAATTGTATTTTCTACATTTATCAATGGGTAATTGTCAAATTGAAGGCAGACTTGAAGTCCCAGTAATGTGACGTTAACTTATAAACTCGTACTGAATTTTTTTTTTAAATTTAATAAGTACTTATTATCATCCTCTACAAAATGGTCAGCTCTTTTTTCATTTCTGTTCCTATTTACTTCAATTTAATATAAGAGCACCCCAACCGTCATTATCGTACGGCGTCCCAACCTCACTTTGCACAAGGATAAACTGATTTTCTCCTTTTTTTTAGACAGTAACCTGAAAAGCCCTTAACGTATCAAAACTTCAGATGAACCTAAATTTAATGTATGCACATTTTTAAAGTGAAATAAATAAAATTATAAAAATCTTAGTCTGTCCCTCGATTTTTTTTATTTCAGACGTCATTGCGGTACGTCTTTTTTTCTAGTAAAATATTGTAGTTACAGTTGAGTAGTAAATACAGAAATATTAAGCATACCGTTTTACACAAGATTTTTTTGTGAATCTGATATTAAAACTGAAAAGTGGATTTTAGCAAACAACACGTCATTCCCGTACGTGCGTTAAAAACCAGTTTCGGAGTGAAAAAAGTTATAAAAACCATTCTGTTAGTTGCTCAGCGGTGTTTTCTTTCATAAGTAGGTGACTTTTTATGATTAAAATTTGTTATTTTTTTATCAATGTAAAAAAAGGCTAAACTTCATCATTTTTCATGAAACATTACCGTACGATACAACAGAAGAGCGTATGACTGCTTATATGCTCATAATTATACTCCCTAACCTCAAATCCACTTTTCGTATTTCATGTATGAATTTCGTTATTATTTCTTATTTTCATAATTGCCCCTTTTGGATTTAAAATTTTTAGATGTGATAAGATCAATTTTTATTATGAAATATTTAATTCCCAATAATGATATGATTGCCACTGTAGGTGCTAAAATTTGTCCACAATTTGACAATTACCCTAATAATAATTACATTATTCAAATTTCGCGCGGAAATGTATAGCCTCAAATTGGAAAGGGCGCTAAATTTAAATGATAAAATAGGTCAAAGTAATAGAAAACATATTATTCGCATTAAACCATACACCTAGAAGATTAATAATATTAATGCAAAATAAATTTTGTCTATATATATTTAAAGTTCTTTTTAGTTCTGTTTTCCAGTCAAAAAGTTAACTTTTCAATCAAATAAATGAATTTTTAACTAAAATGATGAACCTTCAACCAAAAATATAAATTTTGTCCAAACAGTGGATTTTTCAATCCAAAAGATTGAAAAACATTTAATTTTAAACCAAATACCTGAATTTTAAACTAAAAAGATAAATTTTTTACCAAAAATAAAGTAGGATGATTTTAAGTTAATAAAATAATTTTTTAAACAAAAAACAAACGGATTTTGAAGAAACGAATTTTCAACCAAAGATATAATGAATATAATGAATTTTTAAGTAAAATGATGAATCTTCAACCAAAAATATGAATTTTTCACCAAATAGTTAGTTGAATTTTCAACCCAAAAGATTAATTTTCTGCAAAAAAAGACTCATTTTCAACCAAAATTAGAATAGTTAAAATGTCAGGAAAATAAATGATCAAACGAAATAAAAAATTTCAAAAAAATATATTCTTTTTCATAACAAAAGAATTATTTTATAAACAAAAACAGAAGAATTAAATTTCTAGTTAAGAAAATCAATTTTCAACAAAAAAATGAATTCTTAACAAAACAAGCCAATTTAAAACTAAAAAAGATAAATAACTAAAAATTTAATACTTCAATTTTCAGTTAGAAAAGTAAATTTAAAAAAACGAGTTTTCAGCAAAATTAATTAATTCCCAACCAAAAATTAAGTTTCAACTAAAAAAAAGAGTTTTCAACCAAACAAATTATTTTCTAATCACAATGATGAATTTTCAACCAAAAATATGAAATTTTGTTCAAATAGTGGGTTTTTCAATCCAAAAGATGAATTTTCAATTTTAAAAAACGAATTTTCAACTGAACAGCTTTCTATCAAAAAAAGTAAATTTTCCACAAAAAATGTAATAGTTGAAGCAAATTTTGAACTAAAATTATGAATCTTAAACTAAAAAAAATTTAATTTTTAACCAAATTCACTTCAAACTAAAACGATAAATTTTCTACCAAAAATAAAGTAGGATGATTTTCATAGTAGAATTTTTAACCAAGAAGATTAAATTTCTATCAGAAGAGAGAAATTTCCGACAAAAAAGGAAAGTTCTATTTCCAGTTAAAAAAATTAATTCTAAATAAGAAAAATCTCATTCTCAACAAAAAAGATCAATTTTCAACCAATAAGATGAATTTTTAACGAAGTACATGAATTTCCAACCAAATATTTTGATTTTTAAAGGAATTTTCAACCAAAAGGATAAATTAGTCCCCAAGAAGATTAAATATTCTTCCACAAAATTCGAGTTTTTAATAAAATACGGGAATTTTAAACCAGATATTTGAATTTTCAAAATAATTTTTTGCTTATTTAGAATTAATTTTGTTAACGAAAAATGTAACTGTACCATTTTTTTTGTCGGAAATTTATCTTTTTGGATATGAATGTATCGTTCTTAGTTAGAAATTATACTATTTCGATGAAAATTTACCTTCATTTTATTGAAAATTAATTATTTTTCTGAAAATTTAACTATTCTATTTTTAGTTGAAAATTTATCTGTTTTGTAGAAATTTAACTGTTTCATTTTTTGTTTGAAAATTCATTTCTTTGGTTGAAAAACAATTATTTTGTTGAAAATTCGTTTGTTTTGTTGAGACAAAATTCAGGTTTTGAGTTGAAAATTCCAGTATTTGGTCAAAAATTCATATTTTTGGTTAAAAATTCATCATTGTGTTAAAAATAATTCTCTCTCGTTCAAAATTTGTTTTTGTTTGCGTTGTAAATTAACTTTCCTTAATGAAGATGTGATTGTTCCATTTTTTCTTGAAAACTTATATTTTTAGATAAAAATTCCTTTTTTTGTTGTTAATACAAAATTCGTGTTTTGTGTTGAAAATTTCAGTATTTGATCAAAAATTCATATTTTTGGTTGAAAATTCATCATTGAATCAAAAATTAATTTCTCTGGTTGAAAATTCGTTTTTTATAGATGAAAATTGATTTTTTTAACTGAAGATGTAACTGTTCCATTTTTTCTTGAAAATTTACATTTCTAGATGAAAATTCGTTTTCATCGTTTTCATCATTGTGTTCAAAATTAATTTCTTTGGTTGAAAATAGTTTTTTTATTTGAAAATTAACTTTTGTTAACTGATGATGCAGCTGTTCCATTTTTGCTTGAAATTTTATATTTTTATATGAAAATTCGTTTTTTTTTTATACAAAATTCATTTTTTGGGTTGAAAATTCCAGTATTTGGTCAAAAATTCACATTTTTGCTTGAAAATTTATATTTTTAGATGAAAATTAATTAATTTTGCTGAAAAATCGTTTTTTTGTTTAAAATTTACTTTTCTAACTGCAAATTGAACTATTATATCTTTGGCTTGTAAATTTATCTTTTTTAGTGGAAAACGAGGTGGAAAACATATATTTTATTGAAACTATATCATTTGTGGTAGAAAATTCATCTCTTGGGTCTAAAATTGAATTATTTTGTTGAGAATTCATTTGTTTGTTGAAAATTATTTTTTTTTTGTTGAACATTTATTTGTCTATCGTTTTAACTATTCTAATTTTGGCTGCAAATTGGTTCTTTTTCAGATGAAAGAAAATTCATGTTCTTCGTTGAAAATGTGTCTTTTTTGGTAGAAAATTAATCTTTGGGGTTAAAAACACATATTTTTAGTTGAAGATTCATCGTTTCAGTTAAAAATTCCTTCCTTTAATTAAAAATTAATTTTTTTGGCTTGAAAAAACAACCGAAAAGTGCTTGAAATATATTTAGAACCAATTTTTTTTGCATCAACATTATTAATCTTCTAGGTGTATGGTTGGTTTTATACCTCAACAAATTTAGAAATTGGGATATTGCAGCAAACCTGAGTAAGGCACTGTTTAATGCTAATAATATGTTTTCTATCCCTTTGAATTCTTTTCATCATTTAAATTTAGCGCCCTTTCCAATTTGAGGCTATTTTCCCGCGAAATTTGAATAATTTAATTATTATTAATAAAAATAGAAAATACGATTGTTTAAATCCTAATTCATAATTACCATAAATGCTCATTAAATTCTCAAAGCACATAAAGGTCGAGCATAGGTCTTCAAATGGATATTAATTATTTTAAAATATTTCATTATGTGAAAGAAAACGATCCATCGGTGGACAAACATTTGAAAATGAAAATAAAATTCTGAAACGAAATTATAAGTATTGGGTAATGAATTACGAAAAATTTGGTGTTAATCTTTCATTATGCTTAGCTTTTTTTTGCCTTTCCGACAGCATGATCAATTTCTTTGTGCAATGATTGACTATTGAAAAAAGGTGACCTCTAAGCTAATAATTATCATAAATAATTTTTTTTTGCATTGAAAGAAATAGATTTCCTACAATAAGCATTATTCTGATTTAATCAACTCAAAAATTTATATTTTATTTCATAACCTTATCTTGTATTGTCACTATTTTTGAGCATGCATAAGAAAATGTGGATCCGGATAAGCTGACTCCATTGAAAATCGAACATTCAAACTTCATTTACTTTTGATTTAGAATATTAATCTACTTAAAACCACTTCAGGAGTATACTTTAGATCATAATAGGAACCTCGAAACAAAAATTCATTTTGAATTTGCTAAAATTACAGAAATATCTTTGAGGAACATAAAAATCGAAGGTTCTAGGCATATGTCCATATAACGGAAGATTATTCAAATGTTGGTTTTGACTATATTAAGGACTTGGTTGATGATTCTTTTTCTAAAAGATATATTCTCTCTTTGATAGTGTTCTTTAAAACCACTTACAAACAAAAAAAATTTAATTACACAATATAATTAATAAAAATGTACAAACCACTTTGAAGTCGAGTATGAAGACTAGGTTTCCTGCCCCTCTCGATTCTAATATCATCTGCCTCTGGCCCCATGGCCAGCCTCCTACGAATTTCTTCTCTGTCATTTCTCCTCTGGACAGAATAAAATAAAATATTAGTCTTCAGTGAGCTTTTTTTCATTCATAATTCAATTTTTCTGCCGCTCGTATGACTTTAATAAATGCCGAGTTTTTACAAGTTTTTACATGACTTGTTATTTCGGCATGTATAACCACCCTGCTTTTAAAATGAAAATAAAAATAAAACACAAAAGATACAGAAATAATATTTCAACGAACTTCACAGCCCAAAATGCTATCTCAGAACAGGGGAAATAGGGTTATTTGTCATGAAAATAGGAGAAGAAATTCTTTGAAATAATGTAATAATAATTATGTAATAAGGATGGGGGGGAGGGTGCAGTTTTTTATTTTGAAGGCAAAGTTGAAGGGGGGAGGGAGGGTGAAAAAATTACATTATTAGCAGATGTTTTAATTATTGCATGCATCCTTCTCAAAGCACACTATTTCGATTGTTTTTAGTAAATTTCAATACAAAACTTTTTTTAAGTTTAATTATTTGAGTGGATAATTTCTAAACTAACTCTGGAGATAATTCTCACACCTGAGAGGAATCGGTCCAATCTCCTCGGGCGAGTCGGTCGAAACGCTCGAGTAAATCTTCTTTATTACAATTTCTAGATTGCGGTTCACGACCCGCTGCAACCGCTTCCACTACTTCAGCGACCCTTTCGTCTTCCTTAGTAATGAGTGCACCAAAAAGTGCTATCGTTAGTCAGAATTCTCATTAGTGCTCGACATCATTCAGGAAGTTATAGACAAAGTTTGATATTAGACAATTTCGTGCTTTGCATTTAATTACATTTTTTATTAACGATTTAAATAGGGGAGAGGAAGGAAATTTTTAGGAAAAAACTATTCAAAATGGGGAAGAGGAAGTAGGGGAAGCAAAGGAAGGAAACGTAAAGAAAGTAAGGGGAGGGGAAGTGGAAGAAATGACGGGAGGAGTAGAAGAAGAAATAAAGGAGGGGAAGTAGGAGAAATGAGGAAGAAGACAATTGAGAAATGGAGAGAGGTGAAATGGTGTAAGTGAGAAGAAATGAGGTGGTGGGAAGTAATAAGGTTAAAGTAAGGAAGGGAAAGTACAGGAAGTAAGGATAAGTAGGGGAAGTGATTGAAAGTAGGGGAAGTGATTGAAAGTATCGGAAATGAGGGGTGGAGAAGTAAAGGGGAATTATAGGAAAAGAAGAAGGGGAAGTAAGAGGAGGAGGAGTATAAGAAATGAGGAGAGGAGAAGTATAAGAACCGAGGAGAAGTGGAGAAAGTATGGGAAATAAGGGGTAGGGAAGTAAAAGGAATTATAGGAGAGGAAGTAGGGAAAGTAGGAGAACTGATCCGAGAGGAAGTAGGAGAAATGAGAGGAGGAGAAGGGGAGGGGGAGAAAAGAAGGAAGGTGAAGGGAAGTGAAATAGGGGATGTGAGGAGAAATGTAGGGGTAGGTATTAGGGGAAGTGAGGGTAAATGGCAGGAGTGGAAGTAGGGGAAGTGGGGAATGTTAGGAAAATTGTGGATGGGAAGTAGGAGAAGTATGGGAGAGGAAGTAGGGAAACTTATAGGAGGAGATGCACAAGAAATGAGATTATAGGAGAGGGAGTAAGGAAAGTAGAAGAACTGATCGGAGGGGAAGTAGAGAAAATAAGTGAAGGGGGAGTAGAAGAAATGAAAGGAGGAAGGGGAAGTGAGAGAAAAGAAGGAAGGTAAAGGTAAGTGAAATAGGGGATGTAAGGAGAAATTTGGGGGTGGGAAGTAGGGGAAGTAGGGGAAGTGAGAGGGAATCGTGTAAAGTAAGTAGGGAAAGTATGAGAAGTTGTGAATGGGAAATAGGAAAAGTATGGGAGAAAAAGTAGGGAAACCGATGGGAGGGCAAGTAGAAGAAATGAGCGGAAGTAGAGATAAATAAGAGCAGGGGAAGTAGGACAAGTGAAGGCAGGCAAAGGGAGGAAAAGGAAGGTGAAATATGGGAAGTGAGGAAAAATTAAGGGTGAGAAGTAGGTAAAGAGGGGGAAGTGAGGAA
>CAKNXH010075812.1:0-20572 GCA_932178445.1 Andricus quercusramuli | reverse complement strand
TATTTTTTAAATCATTATCAGGAGATCGGCTCTGTTGAAATGATTTACCAGTCTGTAGATTTATAGGGAAGTTAGGGAATGAATCGTATAGACAACAAGGTAGTTAATTTGTATAGTAGAACGGTAACTTTCTTAATATTGAAAGGAACTTGATTTTACGAAGAATAATTATACAACTTTTTTAAGAGCTCATGTACAGGATGATCGAATTTAGAAAAGGATCTAATGCGGAATCTGTCTCTGATCAGTACAGATCTGTTACCTAGTACAGATTCTGTAACCTAGTATTATTCTAAGAAACTTATTGTGAAGAACACTTAACTTTTCATACCAGCCATACCAGCTATCAGCAAATGTGGACAATGCATGGCATCCATATTCCATAGAGCTACAAGCCAACGACATAAACAAAACCCTTAAAGTTTTTGGGTCACATCCCCACCAAGCGCAGTATTTGAACGCACTGTTCCAGAGAATTGGAAGTAACATAGAGAGCTATGTCATCGGCATATTGAATTATTGTACATAAATGGTGTAATATTTTGTGTAAACCTAGGTTGTAAATGGTGTATAAAATGGGGCTTCAAATGCAACCTTGTGGAA
This sequence comes from Andricus quercusramuli, assembly GCA_932178445.1. NCBI lineage: Eukaryota > Metazoa > Arthropoda > Insecta > Hymenoptera > Cynipidae > Andricus > Andricus quercusramuli. The sequence goes on along the minus strand of CAKNXH010075812.1, from coordinate 19,969 downwards.
GTCCCTTTTTAAAGGTCAACGGTCCTCTATTATTAAAACTGTTTTTGAAATGAACTTGCTTAATCGTTGTGAGATTGTAAATGAATTCACAAATTTTGTTTGGTATTCCAAGTTGTATCATGTCATTAAAAAAAAAATTCCGGTATAACATCCTTGAAGGCTGTAGTTCTGTGGAAAGTATAAAGAAGGATGAGAAAGGTAATCTGGTTTCCTTGAGAACCGTTCGGATCACGTTTGGTGGACAAGCTCTTCCCTAAGATATCCGATTCTATTATACTCTGTCGAGGTATATTGCCTCCAACACTTATTGTTATGGCCAGGTAGGTCTCGCTTTTATCAGCAAGGGATGACCACAGCGGTTACCCGGAAATCCCTACGGACCTAGAGCTAAGGAAAATCCTTTAAGAAGAATTTAGAAGATCAGCATCGGTGAGTACGGGAAGGTTCTACTTTGTGGGGATTTCAACGCCACTCTCCTATGTGGTGCTCTCCTAACCCCAATCATATGAGCTGCTTCGACGCCTCTCAACGACTTGGAGCCTACTTCCTTGTCTTCTTTTGGTTTTCTTTTCAATAATCTCGAACTTATTTTTTGTGAGGCTGGATTGATCCCGATTGCCTCGTGCAGCCTCTATGGTGGATTAAGGAGTGTGACATGGCGCAGGGCAGAAGAAGCCCCCGCTCGGAAAAGATTCTTGGCTAACCAGACGTGGGAGCTGAAGGCAGAGTTAGTTCACTTTCCGCTCGTTCGCTGCCTTCCCATACTCGGGTAATTACGGATCCGGATTCCCCAGTGATCAGGGAGCTGCGTGAGGAGTTGGTGCGCTCCGATGTTCCTTCAGTAGAGATTGAACCGGTTTGAGAGGTGGATGAGTCTGACTATATGAACAGGAACTTCTCCCGGGATGAGTTCTCGTCGGTACTTGCAGCATGCAAGGTGAAGTCCGGTTATGGATGGGATAACTTATTAAATCATTAGAGTCCTTATTCCCAGAGAGATGGCGAGACACTCTGATCCATTTTATCTCAAAGGCGAAGGGTGAAAGCTTCTACCCGATCTCCCTGGCCACCTTCTGTAAATTATTATTCGAAAGATTGGTGCAGAAGAGGCTGAAATATTTAGCGGAGCACATTAATTGGCTCCCGGACTTCCAGTATGGATTCAGGAGGAGGAGGTCCTTGATGGATTGTTTAGGATTTGTGGTGGCGGACATTATGATAGGGTTTGGAAAAGGCAAGAGACCACTTGTTCTAGCCTTAGACATCAAGGGCGCGTTCAACTCCGTCCTCCCTAATGTGCTTATTGACGGGCTGAAGGAGTTGAACGTTCCGGCCAGGCTTCTCAACGTTGTCTTTTCTCATCAGCAGATGAAAGTTATACCTTGCGTCGGACAGCAGCGACCAAAGACCCCCTCAGGGGGGTGTCCTCTTCCCGCTTCTCTTCGGGCTTGCGCTGATACTCTTGGGACACTTCCTCCCGGACGGGGTTAAAGTTGCCATGTATATGAACGATGTCTGGCTATATGTGACCACGGAATACATCCTTAAGGCTCAATTCTTGCTTATTCGGGCTCTCGAGTCCCTCTGTCCATGGCTGGTAAGGTTAGGGTTTTCAATCTCGATGCCCAAGTGTCAACTGTGCCATTTTAAGAGAGCTAGGATTGAGCTAGGGGGGATTTCCCTGTTTCTTGAAGAGGTCATTCCCTGTCAAACAACTCTCAAATATCTTGCAGTCTTACTTGACAGGCGCATGACTTGGGTATCCCATATTGAAAGCATAGCGGCCAAGGGATCCAGGGCGATCACCATGATGAGAGTTATAGCCAGGGTTACCTGGGGAGTGTCTCCTTACTTCTCACGGTTGATGAAGGAGTGGGGCTCCTCTCTTCTTTCGTGCGAGCAAAACATCGCTTGATAAGCTTGAACGGGTTCAGAATGCATTTCTCCGAGTTGCCCAACCTTGCATGAGTTCTACACCCATCTCTATTATGCTTTCGGAGGCGGGGGAGGTTCCCCTTTCCTTGAGAAGAATGCTGCTTGCGAACAGATTTATTTTTGCGAACTTTTGATGGAGTGGCAACCCCTCTGTCAAAAAAATAACTGGGCTCTTCTTTGATGGCTTTTTGGAAGGGCCAGGGGTTCTAGGGCCGATTATTTCTTGCATGTGAATTTTAAGTCATCTAGACCATGGTTCCGGGACATCAGTCTTCCGAGGCGGTACGTTAACCTCATTACGCGATTGGGATCCTCTCAATAACTTCTTTGTCCGTCTGGTTATGAAACTGCGTCATGCATTATGCACTGCGCAAAAATGTGATTCCCACTTGAAGTGTTTTGCGAGATGTTTTGTTGCAAAAAAGTGATGTGCTTTTGGATGCTGCTGTCTTCCAATGGTCATCAAGCGAGCGACAAAGTATCTGGACCAATTATTGCAGAGAAAGCTTTCATTTTAAACGAGATGCTCAATGGCCCGCCAAATTTTTGAGTACGTAAGCAGCAAACACATTTATTTTAACGAGTAGCAGCAAACTTTCTTCCTCATTTCTGATAAATCAAGGATTTACTGTATTAATTATAGTAAGGATGGATGTATTTTCAATCATTTCGCTATTATTTCTAGGAGGAAAAAATACGAAGTAAAATGATTTACACTCAATTCTCTCAATCACAAAGTTGCACCAGGCAAACTAACCTAAACGCTCAACTTCTCAGCTGACGATATGATGGCAGTGTTGATAAAGTGGATAGCCTGCGCGCGCACCGTGCGTTGGCCATCACGCTGGACAAATTCTGCAATTGGCTGTAATCTGGCGCGTAATTCAAAATCGAATTGAATTAATTCGATTTCGAATCGCGCACGTAAAATTTTGACCAATGGCACCTTATAATGTTGGATCACACATCCGGTGGCTTCAGATTGGTTGTGATAATTCTTGCGACCAATCAGAAACTAGCGGTTCCCTTAATTTCCGTGCGTGGAATACAGCTGATACACACTTTCCTTCAAAGTATGCTTGATGGTCAACATTCCCGCACGAAATTTTGTGCGGGAATGTTATGATTCCCGCACACTTTGACTTCATCAAGAATCGGCCATTTGCTGCTCATTTTCTGCTGCATATACTGAGAACTTCCCGTAGAGTGTTGCAAAAATATTTAAACAGGATTTTAGGTCTTGAAATGAACTATTAAGAAGACAGGAGAGAAAAAAAGACAAACAGATATTAAGCGATTAAATTTTATTATATTACACTTGTAAATTCTTAAGATATATACAACAAATAAGATGTTTATTCGACTATTCTAGATTAAAGGCGATGCCAAAGTCGATAAATACATGCATGGTCTGGAGAGACGCGATAAATGAGGGTCCCTCTGTGATTAAGAATTCGAGTATGCTCGTGCTGCATCTAATTTGATCAACTACAGTTAAATCTGTAAGAATTGGTGGAAATAATGAAAAATTTCTTAAAGCCCTCGTTAGCACACGGAGAAAAAATTACTGATAAAGGGAAAACTTTTCGTTAGATGAGCAACGAAACGTTTTCTTATCAGTTTAGCAACATCTTTTTTATCCGTGTACGTAAATATCTGGAGAACTATTCATCTCGCGTACGCATGTTAATATAAGTTTAGAAGATGATCTTTGGTAACGATCGTCTTTTGAGTAAGGAAACAAGCGGCTCAAATACAAATAGTATATGCCGAAGATTTTCCATTTATCTTGGAAAAAAGCCAACTGCAAAAGACTTGCTCTTATTTCGACGACACTTTTCTTGTCTTGAAAAATGTGCCGCATAACAAAACTACTCTAGGCGAATTCCCCAAAAAAATGGTGTGTAAGAAACTTTGTAGGTAATGGGTGAAACGGGGTAACGTCTACCTGGGTAATTGGTGGAGGGGAATTGCTGCCGTCTAGCGGAGTACAGCGGAGAATCTTCATTTCGCAACGGAGAGTTTACCCCTCCATCAATTACCCAGCTAAACTTTACCCCGTTTCACCCATTACCTGCAACGTTTTTTGCACATGATTTTTTCTGAGTTTTCGCGTCTTCTCGATTTTTGGTTTTACATTTCCATGTTTATTTTCCAACGAGACTGATGAGTCTCGTGGCAAAGTATTATTTTCTGACAAAGCCGACCAGGCTGCGGTTGACCAGAGTCGGCTTTATTCCACCATTGGGCCGAAGATGAGTTTGCTGACTTCTGAATTGGTTCATCGGCTCCTTCATCTTCTTCTTCAGTGATTCCTGCTTGGCACCTCTGCGGAAACCGTCTACTTATTTCTGAGAGACAGGGAGAGAGTGCGGTAAATTTCTAGCGTGTGTTAGACATTTACAGGCCTCACAGTACTATTTACAAGATTTGTTTCCCAAAGTCCCCTATTTTAAAGATTTGGTCCCCAAATTATCCTACTTTCAATATTTCTTTCCTGAAGTCCCCTATTTTTAATATTTTTCCTAAAGACGTCTACTCTCAAGTTTTGGTCCGTAAATTCCCGTACTTTCAAGATTTTTTTCCTCTAGCCCCTGATTTTTAAGATTTGTTTCCTAAAGTCCCCTATTTTTAATGTTTGGTCTCTAAAATCCCCTATGTCAATGATTGGGTCACTAAAGCCTCGTATTTCAAGATTTGTTTCCTAAAATCCCTTATTTTCAAGATTTGGTCTCAAAATTATCCTACTTTCAACATTTTTTGCCTAAAGTCCCCTATTTTCATCATTTTTTCCTAAAGTCCTCCATTTTCAAGATTTTATCTCTAAAGGTCCTTATTTTCAAGATTTTCAAGCCTCCTATTTCAAAATTTGTTTCCTGGAATACCTCATTTGTTAGATTTGGTCCCTAAATTCCCTTACATTCAAGATTTGCGCTAGTCCTCTATTATCAAGATTTTTTCCTAATGCCCCGGATTTTCAAGATTTGGTCTCTGAAGGCCCCTATTTCCTAAAGTCCCCTGTTTTTTATGTTTGGTCTTTAAAGTCTCCTATTTACAATATTTGGCCTCTGAAGTCCCCTGTTTTCAAAATTTGGTAACTGAAGCCTCCTATTTTTAAATTTGGTCCCTAAATTTCCCTACTTTCAAGATTTTTTTCCCTGAGCCCCCGATTTTCAAGATTTGGTCTATGAAGGCCCTTGTTTCCTAAAGTCCCTCATTTTTTATGTTTGGTCTCTAAAGGCCCCCATTTTCTATATGTGGTCAATAAAGCCTTCTATTTTAATATATGGTCCCTAAATTTCCCTACTTTCAAGATTTTTTTCCCTTTAGTCCCCAATTTTCAAGATGTGATCTCTGAAGGCCCCTGTTTACTAAAGTCCCCTATTTTTGATGTTTGATCTCTAAAGCCACCTATTTTCAAGATTTGGTCACTACAAAAAAATTCTGATTCTTTCCTAAAAAGTCACCTATTTTATTCCATTAGCCCCCGATTTTCAAGATTTGGTCTCTGAAGGCCCCTGTTTCCTAAAGTCCCCTATTTTTTATGTTTGGTTTTTAAAGTCCCCTATTTACAATATTTGGCCTCTGAAGTCCCCTGTTTTCAAAATTTGGTCACTAAAGCCTTCTATTTTAATATATGGTCCCTAAATTCCCCTACTATCAAGATTTTTTTCCCTTTAGCCCCCGATTTTCAAGATTTTGTCTATGAAGGCCATTGTTTCCTAAAGTCCCTTATTTTTGATGTTTGGTCTCTAAAGCCACCTATTTTCAAGATTTGGTCACTACAACAAAATTCTGATTGTTTCCTAAAAAGTCACCTATTTTATTCCATTAGCCCGCGATTTTAAAGATTTGATCTCTCAAGGCCCCTGTTTGCAAGATTTGGTCACTAAAGCCTCCTAATTCAGGATTTATTTCGTAACATCCTCTATTTTCAAGATTCGGTCCCAAATTTCCCGTATTTTGAAGATTTATTCCTAAAGTCCTCGGCCCTCGATTTTCAAGATTTGGTCTCTAAGTCCCCTCTTTCCAAGATTTCGTCTCCAAAGCCCTGTATTTTCAAGTCCTTTTTTTTTCTTTTTTTCTTTTATTGCAATTTATAACCCAAAAACAGGAATATTCCTGATGACCTTATGATATATGTCACTGAAGCCTCCTATTTTCAAGAGTTATTTCCTAAAAAGTCTTCTATTTTCAAGATTTGGTCACTAAATTCCATCCATCTTTAGTACTTTCTTCACGGGAGGGGAAATGGGGGAGGAGGCGGCATTTGGAGAGGGGGCAGTAGGTAGGGTGAGTGTGTGGATGGAAGGAGTGGAGGGGGAAGTAGAATATGGACGGAAGACGTGGGGAAGTGATTCGTAGGGAAGTGGGGGCATTAAAGTGAGGGGAGGGGACGATAAGATAGGATCAAATTGGACAGGATAGGATAGTTGAAGTAAAGAGAAAGGAGGAAGTGAGAGGGGAAGATGTGGAATCCATTTACTAGAATCAATAAATTTTCTTTGTGAAATAAAAATATAAAAGTAAAATACTTTAAGAACCAGACTGTGAGGCCTGCAACTAGTCGACAGAGGAAAGATCAGTGGTCCAAAGCCTAAGGTAGTTTCAAACACAAGGAAAAAGTGAAAGGTCTGATAAGAAGTGAAGTAGCAAAATTACAAAGGAGGTGAAAACTGCAATTAATTTTTTCTTTGGTGTTTGGAAGTTTAAAGGTTCTTTTTTAACCTCTTCTTAGGGTTTCGTAGCCCCTGTCATACTTTTTTCCCAGCGGAGGAAATGAGGGTAAGGGAATTAAGCAAAATTAGTGGAGGGGAAGTAGTTGTAATGGGGAGAGGGGAAGTGAGGGCAGGAGAAGTATAGTAGGCGAGGAGAGGAAAATTAGAAGAAGCAAGAAAAAATTATGGTTGGGAAAGTGAGAGAAGATGAATGCAGTCAGAGGAGGGAAAGTATGTGGAGCTAAAGGAAATCAGGGGGAGTAGGAGCAGTGATGGGAGGGGGATTATGGGAAATGAAAAGCGGGAAAATGAGGAGAGATGAGCATAGTAGGGGAAATAAGTGGAGTAATAAGCAGAGAAGGAGAAGCAGGCTTTAGGGTAAGTAGAGAAAGTTAGAGGAAGTGAGGGAAGTGCAGGAAGGGCTAGTAGTGTAGTGCGGGCAAGTGGAGGAGAAAAAGTGATGGCTGGGAAAGGGAAGTAGGGGGAGGGGAGTGTTGGCTCGTGAAGTGAGAAGAGGGGGAAGTATAGGATTAAAACGTTGGGAAAGGGAGTGGTTGCGAATGGTAGGGGAGGGAATGCGAAGTAAGGGGAGGGGAAGTAGAGGTGGAGAGGGGAAAGTAAGGAGAGCAGGGGAGGGAAAATGTAAGAGGAAGAGGTTAGAACGACTTAATTAACGTCTGAATAGGCTACGAAACCCTTTTTTCAGGCGCGCGGCGCCTACTTTGACTACTTTTTTTGATTAAATTTTGTGGAAAACTTACAGATATCGGGTGAGATCCTCGACATCGACAAGCATCGAGTCTTGCTCCATGTGGAGGTCGTCTCTCCTGAGTAAGCCTTCAACCAAAGCCTCGTTCAACGCAGCTATCCTCGCGTGAAGATCGTTTGCCAGAACTTGAAGTTGAGCAACATTCAGTTCCGTTAGTAACATTCGAGAAAGTCTTCGTCTTTCTTCGCCAAGTTGCACTCCAATCTATTTAAACAATTTTATTGCTATTTACTCGAAACTATTATTTAGAGAAAATTGAAATACAAATATTTCGAGAGTTGACCGAGAATTTTTATTTTTTTAACAATCATTATTTGTTTAAACAAGTTGAAGATGTTTCAATATTATATGATAAAAAAAAATTATGAACAAAGTATTTGTTGAAAGAATGTTTTCTACGTTTTTCCATAAAATTTTACGTTTTTTTAAATTATATTGCAAGAAATTTGGATAAAAACAATATATTAAATAGGAATATTAATATTAATATTAATAATTAATAATTTTTCTGAATAAAATTGAATTTAAAAAACAATATTATGATAAAGAAATTTCATTTTGAGATTACTATTGTTAATATTATAAACAAATTTAATAAACAGATGCATTAATCAGGCATTTTTTGACGTCAATTTTTTAAAATTAGGAACTTCATAATAATTCTAACAAAGTTCATAATTTGTTGATTATTCTTATGATTCTTTGAAACAAATTAAATAAACAAATGCATTATTCGGGCATTTATCGGCAGAAAAATTAGTTTTTTTTCCATGCTAATCCTTTTAGTTGGGAACTTCATGATAATTTTAGCAACAATCATAATTATTTGATGAACTTTATGATTTTTATAAACAAATACAATAATCAGGCATTTGTCGACAGAAATTTTTTTTTTCAATATCAACTTATTAAATTAGGTACTTCATGTTAATTTCAGCAAAATTCATAATTTTGTAATCAACTTTGAACTTTGAACAAATTTAATAAACAAATGCATTATTAGGGCATCTGTCGACGAAATTTTTTTGTCATGTCATACTTTTTAATTGGGATCTTCATAGTACATTCAGCAACATTCATAATTAGTTGATAAATTTTATGATTTTTTAAAACAAATTTAACAAACAAATGCACTATTTGGGCATCTGTGAACGGAAAAATTAGTTTTTTTTATGTCAGTCTTTTTAATTGGGAACTGCATGGTAATTTCAGAAAAATTCATTATAGGTTGATAAATTTTATATTTTTTAAAAACAAATTTGATAAACAAATGCATTATTTGGACATCTGTGGACGGAAAAATTAGTTTTTTTTTTCGATGTCAGTCTTTTTAATTGGGGACCCAATGATAATTTCACTAACACTCATACTTATTTGATGAATTTTATGATATTTTAAACAAATTTGATAAACATATGCATTATTTGGGTACTTGTCGACGAACAAGTTTTTTTCAATCTCAGTCCTTTCACTTTAAGTTTCTTACTGAATTCCGGAAAATGCATTTGTTTATTAAATTTGTTTTAAAAACATATACAATTTATCAACGAATTATGAATTTTGCTGAACTTATCATGAAGTTTCCAATTAAACAAATTGACATTGAAAAAAAAACATTTTTCGGTCCACAGATGTCCGAATAATGCATTTGTTTAAAAAATTATAAGAATCATAAAAAAATGATGAATTTTGCTAAAATTATCATAAAGTTCCTAACTATATAACTCGAAAAAACGTAAAATTATTATGGAAAAGCGCAGAAAACATTCTCTCAACAATTAATTTGTTTATAAATTTTTGTTGTTCATCATATAATATTGGTACATCTTTCGCTAATGTTATTCTATGAAAATTAGCCGATGTACGTTATTTTGAACCAAAAAAAGTCATTTTTCCCCACTGTCACCCCGATGCGACATTACCCTTATATCAATCGAGTTCTGGATACAGTTGTGAATTTTCTCTTCATTCGGGTACATATTACCATATAAACTTTTCAAAAATTTGCCGAAATATGTATAGCGACTTTTTGTGTACTCTTCGAAAATTTTTTTCAAAATCTTTTAAATCCAGATCATGAAATTCCATGATTAGGAAAATCTGGATTTTGGTTTTTGCACGGTCCATTATTTTCACTCCACTTCATCGGAGGAGTGAGATTATCCTCGATTAGTAATTAGTAAAATGAGAGTTTAATCTTGGCTCACTTTCTCTTATATCTTTAGAATCTCAACTCTGAGCATAATCCAGAAAATTGAATAGTCACAGTATACCACAGACCTATATACATAATTATGAAACGTGTTTTTAGAGAATGTTGAAGATTCCAAATTTTCTGACATATTGCAATATCTTCTTTAAAAAATTGAAAAAATTACTTCACCTTGTACTTATTTCTTGTAGCTGACAAAAAAGAAGTGCGGCGAAATGGACCGTGCAAAAACTAAAATCCAGATTTTCCTAATCATGGAATTCCATCATTTGGATTTGAAAGATTTTGAAAAAAAATTCCAAAGATTATACAAAAGTCGCTATACATATTTCGACAAATTTTTGGAAAGTTTAGATGGTAATACGTACCTGAATAAAGAGAAAATTCACACCTGTATCCAGAACTCGATTGATACAAGGGTAATTTCGCACCGGGATGCACAATGTCGCATCGGGGTGCATAGTGGGAAAAAAATGACTTCTTTTAGTTCAAAATAACGTACAGCCCACAAATATTTACCGATTTCAACAAACAAAATTTGAAAAAAAAGCTGATAAGATTTCTAAGAGAGCTATCGCGCCTGATTGTTGAATTAGGATTTCAATTTTTTATAAATAAACAAATATGACGAAAGAAATGGGCATTTTTTCCATTTAACGTTCCCGGTGCTCGTCGATAACAGGAAAATTATTGAAATCGCCTAAGTTTCATGGAGTAACATTAGTTAAAGATGTTCCAATATTATATAATAAACAAAAAAATTTATAAACAAATTATTTGTTGAAGGAAGGTTTTCGACGATTTTTCATAATAATTTTACATTTTCTTAAGTTATATTGCAAGACATTTGAATAAAAACAATATATAATGATGAAAAAATTTCTTCTCGAGATCATTATTGGTAATATTATAAACAAATTTAATAAACAAATTCACTAATCAGGCATTTTCCGAAAGAAAAATTGTTTTTTTTTTATGTCAATTTTTTAAATTCGGAACTTGATGATAATTTCAGCGAAATTCATAATTCGTTGATAAATTTTATATTTGTTTAAAAACAAATTTGATAAAAAAATGCATCTTCCGGAAAGTAATGAGAAACTTAATCTAAAAGGACTGAGATTGAAAAAAATATTTTCGTCGACAAATACCCAAATAATGCATATTTTTATTAAATTTGTTTAAAAAATCATAGAATTTATCAACTAAGTATGAGTTTTGATGAAATTATCATTAGGTTCCCAATTGAAAAGACTGAAATCGATAAAAAAAAAACAATTTTTCCATCGACAGATGCCCGAATAATGCATTTGTTTGTTAAATTTGTTGTTACAAATTATAAAATTTATCAACTAATCATGAACGTTGCTGAATTTATTATGAAGATCCCAATTGAAAAATCTGACATAAAAAAAAAATCATTTTTCCGTCGACAGATGCAACAATAATGCATATGTTTAATAAATTTGTTTGAAAAAATGATAAAGTTGATCACAAAATTATGAATTTTGCTAACATTATCATGAAGTTCCCAATTAAAAGAACTGAAATAAAAAAAAAAAAAATAAAAAAAAATGTCTGCTGACAAATGCCCGAATAATGCATTTGTTTATTAAATTTGTTTGGAAAATTCATAAGACTAATCAACAAATCATGAAGTTTGCTAAATTTATCATAAAGTTCCTGATTTAAAAAAAACGAATTTTGCTTTCGAAAAATGACTGATTAATGCATTTATTCCTTAAATTTGTTCATACTATGAAGAATAAAAAACTCAAGAAATTTTTTTTTATCATTGTATTGTTTTTTTCCAAATTTCTTGCAATATAACCTATGAAAAAACGTATAAAATATTCTTTCAGCAAACAATTTGTTCATACAATTTTTTGTTTGTTTATTATAAAATATTGAAACGTCTTAAACTAATGTTGCTCTATGAAACTTAGGCGATTTCAATAATTTTTATGTTATTGACGAGCACCGGGAACGTTGAATAGAAAAAATGGGCATTTCTTCATCATATTTGTTTATTTATTAAAAGAATTGAAAGCCTAATTTAAAAACCAGGCTCGATAAATCTCTTAGAAATCTTGTCAGCTTTTTTTACAAATTTTGTTTGTTCAAATCTCTGAATATTTGTGGGCTGTACTTTATTTTGAACCAAAAAAAGTAATTTTTCTGCCACTATGCACCCCGAAGCGACATCGTGCACCCCGATGCGACATTGTGCACCCCGATGCGACATTTAGCACCCCGATGCGACATTGTGCACCCCGATGCGACATTAACCTTGAATCAATAGAGTTCTGGATACAGTTGTGAAAAATACCTTCTCTAGACTGGATCGAACCATCTCCGTGATAGGACTCTGTTTGAGCTTCTGCCTCTCGACCTCCATCTGCATATGTGCCATGTCCTTAGCTTGCGATAGAGCCACTCTGGCTTCCATTTGCAACCTGGCTTGTCGAGCAAAAAAGTCAGCTTCGTCGAGAGGAGAAGAATTGGAACCAATATCAAGTCTTAAAGATGGAAGACTCAACACTTGTGGTCTCGCAGGAATTTGATGCTTTATCATTGCGGATGAGACAGGCATGGGCAAGGAATCACTTTCTGAACCTGGTGATTCCGTGTCTGAAGAAGCTTCATTCATGAAGCAGATTTGCAGATTCATCCCTAGATTTGATTTAAATGGGTATAATTATTATCAAATTTAGACTTAAAGTAATGTTCTAAAGAGAATTTATGAGCATTATAAATTAGGAATTAAAAAATTGTATTTTCTATATTTATCAATGGGTAATTGTCAAATTGAAGGCAGACTTGAAGTCCCAGTAATGTGACGTTAACTTATAAACTCGTACTGAATTTTTTTTTTAAATTTAATAAGTACTTATTATCATCCTCTACAAAATGGTCAGCTCTTTTTTCATTTCTGTTCCTATTTACTTCAATTTAATATAAGAGCACCCCAACCGTCATTATCGTACGGCGTCCCAACCTCACTTTGCACAAGGATAAACTGATTTTCTCCTTTTTTTTAGACAGTAACCTGAAAAGCCCTTAACGTATCAAAACTTCAGATGAACCTAAATTTAATGTATGCACATTTTTAAAGTGAAATAAATAAAATTATAAAAATCTTAGTCTGTCCCTCGATTTTTTTTTATTTCAGACGTCATTGCGGTACGTCTTTTTTTTTAGTAAAATATTGTAGATACAATTGAGTAGTAAATACAGAAATATTAAGCTTATCGTTTTATACACATTTTTTGTGAATCTGATATTAAAACTGAAAAGTGCATTTTAACAACAAAAACGTCATTCCCGTACGTGCGTTAAAAACCAGTTTCGGATTGAAAAAAATTATAAAAACCATTCTGTTAGTTGCTCAGCGGTGTTTTCTTTCATAAGTAGGTGACTTTTTATGATTAAAATTTGTTATTTTTTTATCAATGTAAAAAAAGGCTAAACTTCATCATTTTTCATGAAACATTACCGTACGATACAACAGAAGAGCGTATGACTGCTTATATGCTCATAATTATACTCCCTAACCTCAAATCCACTTTTCGTATTTCATGTATGAATTTCGTTATTATTTCTTATTTTCATAATTGCCCCTTTTGGATTTAAAATTTTTAGATGTGATAAGATCAATTTTTATTATGAAATATTTAATTCCCAATAATGATATGATTGCCACTGTAGGTGCTAAAATTTGTCCACAATTTGACAATTACCCTAATAATAATTACATTATTCAAATTTCGCGGGAAAATTTATAGTCTCAAATTGGAAAGGGCGCTAAATTTAAATGATAAAATAGGTCAAAGTAATAGAAAACTTATTATTCACATTAAACCATACACCTAGAAGATTAATAATATTAATGCAAAATAAATTCTGTTTCTAAATATATTTAAACTTCTTTTTAGTTCTGTTTTCAAGTCAAAAAGTTAAATTTTCAATCAAATAAATGAATTTTTAACTAAAATGATGAACCTTCAACCAAAAATATAAATTTTGTCCAAACAGTGGATTTTCCAATCCAAAAGATTGAAAAACATTTAATTTTAAACCAAATACCTGAATTTTAAACTAAAAAGATAAATTTTTTACCAAAAATAAAGTAGGATAATTTTAAGTTTATAAAATAAATTATAAGCAAAAAATAAACGGATTTTCAACAAACGAATTTTCAACCGAAGAATATATTTTTAAGTAAAATGATGAATTTTCAACCAAAAATATGAATTTTTCACCAAATAGTTGAATTTTCAACCCAAAAGATTAATTTTCTACAAAAAAAGACTCATTTTCAACCAAGCTAATGAAATTTCATCTAAAAAAGATCAATTTTCAACCAAAATTAGAATAGTTAAGATGGCAGGAAAATAAATGTTCAAACAGAAAAAAAAATTCAAAAGAATATATTCTTTTTCATAAAAAAGAATTATTTTATAAACAAAAACAGAAGAATTAAATTTCTAGTTAAAAAAATCAATTTTCAACAAAAAAATGAATTCTTAACAAAACAAGTCAATTTCAAACTAAAAAAGATAAATAACCAAAAATTTAATACTTCAGTTTTCAGTTAGAAAAGTAAATTTAAAAAAACGAGTTTTCAGCAAAATTAATTAACTTCCAACTAAAAATTAAGTTTCAACTAAAAAAAAAGAGTTTTCTACCAAACAAATTATTTTCTAATCACATTAATGAATTTTCAACCAAAAATATGATATTTTGTCCAAATAGTGGATTTTTTAATCCAAAAGACAAATTTTCTTTAAAAAAAAAAAACGAATTTTCAACAAAACAGTTTTTGTTCAGTGATTGTTAGTTGAATTTTCAACCCACAAGATTAATTTTCTACCAAAAAAAGACTCAATTTCAACCAAGTTTATCAATTTTCATCTAAAAAAATAAATTTTAAACCAAGATTAGAATAGTTAAAGTGTCAAAAAAATAAATGCTCAAAAAAAAAAAAAAAAACGAATTTTCAACAAAATATATTTTTTTCATAACAAAAAACCGGAAATTTTTTTTTTATTACTATGATGTATTTTCAACAAAAAATAGGAAATTCCGTTCCAATAGTACGTTTTTCAATCCAAAAGATGAATTTTCAATTTTAAAAAACGAATTTTCAACTGAACAGCTTTCTATCAAAAAAAGTAAATTTTCCACAAAAAATGTAATAGTTGAAGCAAATTTTGAACTAAAATTATGAATCTTAAACTAAAAAAAATTTAATTTTTAACCAAATTCACTTCAAACTAAAACGATAAATTTTCTACCAAAAATAAAGTAGGATGATTTTCATAGTAGAATTTTTAACCAAGAAGATTAAATTTCTATCAGAAGAGAGAAATTTCCGACAAAAAAGGAAAGTTCTATTTCCAGTTAAAAAAATTAATTCTAAATAAGAAAAATCTCATTCTCAACAAAAAAGATCAATTTTCAACCAATAAGATGAATTTTTAACGAAGTACATGAATTTCCAACCAAATATTTTGATTTTTAAAGGAATTTTCAACCAAAAGGATAAATTAGTCCCAAAGAAGATTAAATATTCTTCCACAAAATTCGAGTTTTTAATAAAATACGGGAATTTTAAACCAGATATTTGAATTTTCAAAATAATTTTTTGCTTATTTAGAATTATTTTTGTTAACGAAAAATGTAACTGTACCATTTTTTTTGTCGGAAATTTATCTTTTTGGATATGAATGTATCGTTCTTAGTTAGAAATTATACTATTTCGATGAAAATTTACCTTCATTTTATTGAAAATTAATTATTTTTCTGAAAATTTAACTATTCTATTTTTAGTTGAAAATTTATCTGTTTTGTAGAAATTTAACTGTTTCATTTTTTGTTTGAAAATTCATTTCTTTGGTTGAAAAACAATTATTTTGTTGAAAATTCGTTTGTTTTGTTGAGACAAAATTCAGGTTTTGAGTTGAAAATTCCAGTATTTGGTCAAAAATTCATATTTTTGGTTAAAAATTCATCATTGTGTTAAAAATAATTCTCTCTCGTTCAAAATTTGTTTTTGTTTGCGTTGTAAATTAACTTTCCTTAATGAAGATGTGATTGTTCCATTTTTTCTTGAAAACTTATATTTTTAGATAAAAATTCCTTTTTTTGTTGTTAATACAAAATTCGTGTTTTGTGTTGAAAATTTCAGTATTTGATCAAAAATTCATATTTTTGGTTGAAAATTCATCATTGAATCAAAAATTAATTTCTCTGGTTGAAAATTCGTTTTTTATAGATGAAAATTGATTTTTTTAACTGAAGATGTAACTGTTCCATTTTTTCTTGAAAATTTACATTTCTAGATGAAAATTCGTTTTCATCGTTTTCATCATTGTGTTCAAAATTAATTTCTTTGGTTGAAAATAGTTTTTTTATTTGAAAATTAACTTTTGTTAACTGATGATGCAGCTGTTCCATTTTTGCTTGAAATTTTATATTTTTATATGAAAATTCGTTTTTTTTTTATACAAAATTCATTTTTTGGGTTGAAAATTCCAGTATTTGGTCAAAAATTCACATTTTTGCTTGAAAATTTATATTTTTAGATGAAAATTAATTAATTTTGCTGAAAAATCGTTTTTTTGTTTAAAATTTACTTTTCTAACTGCAAATTGAACTATTATATCTTTGGCTTGTAAATTTATCTTTTTTAGTGGAAAACGAGGTGGAAAACATATATTTTATTGAAACTATATCATTTGTGGTAGAAAATTCATCTCTTGGGTCTAAAATTGAATTATTTTGTTGAGAATTCATTTGTTTGTTGAAAATTATTTTTTTTTTGTTGAACATTTATTTGTCTATCGTTTTAACTATTCTAATTTTGGCTGCAAATTGGTTCTTTTTCAGATGAAAGAAAATTCATGTTCTTCGTTGAAAATGTGTCTTTTTTGGTAGAAAATTAATCTTTGGGGTTAAAAACACATATTTTTAGTTGAAGATTCATCGTTTCAGTTAAAAATTCCTTCCTTTAATTAAAAATTAATTTTTTTGGCTTGAAAAAACAACCGAAAAGTGCTTGAAATATATTTAGAACCAATTTTTTTTGCATCAACATTATTAATCTTCTAGGTGTATGGTTGGTTTTATACCTCAACAAATTTAGAAATTGGGATATTGCAGCAAACCTGAGTAAGGCACTGTTTAATGCTAATAATATGTTTTCTATCCCTTTGAATTCTTTTCATCATTTAAATTTAGCGCCCTTTCCAATTTGAGGCTATTTTCCCGCGAAATTTGAATAATTTAATTATTATTAATAAAAATAGAAAATACGATTGTTTAAATCCTAATTCATAATTACCATAAATGCTCATTAAATTCTCAAAGCACATAAAGGTCGAGCATAGGTCTTCAAATGGATATTAATTATTTTAAAATATTTCATTATGTGAAAGAAAACGATCCATCGGTGGACAAACATTTGAAAATGAAAATAAAATTCTGAAACGAAATTATAAGTATTGGGTAATGAATTACGAAAAATTTGGTGTTAATCTTTCATTATGCTTAGCTTTTTTTTGCCTTTCCGACAGCATGATCAATTTCTTTGTGCAATGATTGACTATTGAAAAAAGGTGACCTCTAAGCTAATAATTATCATAAATAATTTTTTTTTGCATTGAAAGAAATAGATTTCCTACAATAAGCATTATTCTGATTTAATCAACTCAAAAATTTATATTTTATTTCATAACCTTATCTTGTATTGTCACTATTTTTGAGCATGCATAAGAAAATGTGGATCCGGATAAGCTGACTCCATTGAAAATCGAACATTCAAACTTCATTTACTTTTGATTTAGAATATTAATCTACTTAAAACCACTTCAGGAGTATACTTTAGATCATAATAGGAACCTCGAAACAAAAATTCATTTTGAATTTGCTAAAATTACAGAAATATCTTTGAGGAACATAAAAATCGAAGGTTCTAGGCATATGTCCATATAACGGAAGATTATTCAAATGTTGGTTTTGACTATATTAAGGACTTGGTTGATGATTCTTTTTCTAAAAGATATATTCTCTCTTTGATAGTGTTCTTTAAAACCACTTACAAACAAAAAAAATTTAATTACACAATATAATTAATAAAAATGTACAAACCACTTTGAAGTCGAGTATGAAGACTAGGTTTCCTGCCCCTCTCGATTCTAATATCATCTGCCTCTGGCCCCATGGCCAGCCTTCTTCGAATTTCTTCTCTGTCATTTCTCCTCTGGCCAAATAAAATAAAATATTAGTCTTCAGTGAGCTTTTTTTCATTCACAATTCAATTTTTCTGCCGCTCATATGACTTTAATAAATGCCGAGTTTTTACAAGTTTTTATATGACTTGTTATTTCGGCATGTATAACCACCCTGCTTTTAAAATGAAAATAAAAATAAAACACAAAAGATACAGAAATAATATTTCAACGAACTTCACAGCCCAAAATGCTATCTCAGAACAGGGGAAATAGGGTTATTTGTCATGAAAATAGGAGAAGAAATTCTTTGAAATAATGTAATAATAATTATGTAATAAGGATGGGGGGGAGGGTGCAGTTTTTTATTTTGAAGGCAAAGTTGAAGGGGGGAGGGAGGGTGAAAAAATTACATTATTAGCAGATGTTTTAATTATTGCATGCATCCTTCTCAAAGCACACTATTTCGATTGTTTTTAGAACATTTCAATACAAATTTTTTTTTAAGTTTAATTATTTGAGTGAATAATTTCTAAACTAACTCTGGAGATAATTCTCACACCTGAGAGGAATCGGTCCAATCTCCTCGGGCGAGTCGGTCGAAACGCTCGAGTAAATCTTCTTTATTACAATTTCTAGATTGCGGTTCACGACCCGCTGCAACCGCTTCCACTACTTCAGCGACCCTTTCGTCTTCCTTAGTAATGAGTGCACCAAAAAGTGCTATCGTTAGTCAGAATTCTCATTAGTGCTCGACATCATTCAGGAAGTTATAGACAAAGTTTGGTATTAGACAATTTCGTGCTTTGCATTTAATTACATTTTTTATTAACGATTTAAATAGGGGAGAGGAAGGAAATTTTTAGGAAAAAACTATTCAAAATGGGGAAGAGGAAGTAGGGGAAGCAAAGGAAGGAAACGTAAAGAAAGTAAGGGGAGGGGAAGTGGAAGAAATGACGGGAGGAGTAGAAGAAGAAATAAAGGAGGGGAAGTAGGAGAAATGAGGAAGAAGACAATTGAGAAATGGAGAGAGGTGAAATGGTGTAAGTGAGAAGAAATGAGGTGGTGGGAAGTAATAAGGTTAAAGTAAGGAAGGGAAAGTACAGGAAGTAAGGATAAGTAGGGGAAGTGATTGAAAGTAGGGGAAGTGATTGAAAGTATCGGAAATGAGGGGTGGAGAAGTAAAGGGGAATTATAGGAAAAGAAGAAGGGGAAGTAAGAGGAGGAGGAGTATAAGAAATGAGGAGAGGAGAAGTATAAGAACCGAGGAGAAGTGGAGAAAGTATGGGAAATAAGGGGTAGGGAAGTAAAAGGAATTATAGGAGAGGAAGTAGGGAAAGTAGGAGAACTGATCCGAGAGGAAGTAGGAGAAATGAGAGGAGGAGAAGGGGAGGGGGAGAAAAGAAGGAAGGTGAAGGGAAGTGAAATAGGGGATGTGAGGAGAAATGTAGGGGTAGGTATTAGGGGAAGTGAGGGTAAATGGCAGGAGTGGAAGTAGGGGAAGTGGGGAATGTTAGGAAAATTGTGGATGGGAAGTAGGAGAAGTATGGGAGAGGAAGTAGGGAAACTTATAGGAGGAGATGCACAAGAAATGAGGGGAGGAGAAGTATAAGAAGCGAGGAGAAGTAGGGCAAAATTTTGGAAATAAGGGGTATTAGAGTAAAAGGAATTATAGGAGAGGGAGTAAGGAAAGTAGAAGAACTGATCGGAGGGGAAGTAGAGAAAATAAGTGAAGGGGGAGTAGAAGAAATGAAAGGAGGAAGGGGAAGTGAGAGAAAAGAAGGAAGGTAAAGGTAAGTGAAATAGGGGATGTAAGGAGAAATTTGGGGGTGGGAAGTAGGGGAAGTAGGGGAAGTGAGAGGGAATCGTGTAAAGTAAGTAGGGAAAGTATGAGAAGTTGTGAATGGGAAATAGGAAAAGTATGGGAGAAAAAGTAGGGAAACCGATGGGAGGGCAAGTAGAAGAAATGAGCGGAAGTAGAGATAAATAAGAGCAGGGGAAGTAGGACAAGTGAAGGCAGGCAAAGGGAGGAAAAGGAAGGTGAAATATGGGAAGTGAGGAAAAATTAAGGGTGAGAAGTAGGTAAAGAGGGGGAAGTGAGGAA
>CAKNXH010075773.1:0-11519 GCA_932178445.1 Andricus quercusramuli | reverse complement strand
TTTGGTTGAATATTAGTCTTCTTGTTTGAAAATAGTTGACAATTTACTGATTTTGTTAAAAATTCATTTTTTTCGCAAATGTATTTTAAAGTAGAAAGATAAATTTTTAACAAAATACATGAATTTTCAAACACATAGTTGAATTTTTAACAAACGAAATGAATTTTCAACTAAAAAGGAAAATTTTTTAGCCAAAAATCGAATAGTTAAATTTTAAGTTGAAAAAATTAATTTTCTACCTCAAAGTAAAAAAAAAATTTTCAACAAAAGTGATACATTTTTAACAGAAGAAATAAATTGTTCACTTAGGATATAAATTTTCATCCAAAAAATAGAATACTTAAATCTTCAGATAAAAATTGAATTATAACAAAATAGTTCAATTTTCAACCAATGAGATGAATCTTCAACAGAGAAATAAATTTTTAACAAAGCAGCTCATCTTTCAAGCAAGTAGTTGTACTTTCAGCAAAAAAGATGAATTCTGAACGTAAAAACAAATTAGTTAATTTTGTGAAATAAAAAAAATTTATTTTCAATCAAAAATAGAAAATATAATTTTTCAGTTACAAAAATTTATTTTCAAGAAAAAAACGAATTTTTAATAAAATTGTTATAGAAATAAATTTTCAAGTAAAAATGCAATAGTTAAATTTTCAGTTCAAAAAATTAATTTTTAGCATGAAGAAAACTTTTTCTCAACCAAATAGTTCAAATTTCTTTGAAAGGAAAAATTTGTTAATTAAAAAAAAAATTCAAAAGCAAACGGAATAGTTAAATATACAGTTCAAAAAATTTTCCAACCAAAAAAAGGACTTTTTCAACATAATACATGATTTTTCACGACCCTGAATTTAGCTATACATATAGATTTGAAAAATTGGGTAATTTATTTTAAAAAAAGTAATTGCCCTATCAAAAAACTGAAGACATATCTCGATTCGTCTCGGCCATATCTCTAGGAGTTTTTCGACTTATGAAAAAAAATGATTTTTAAACAATTGAATTGTTATAAACAATTAGGAATTCAATATAAACTAATGTATCAGTGTGAAACTAGTTTCAAGCACATTGGTAGATACTTTAATAAAATACGCGCTTATTTAAAATGTTTTAAATATGCAAATTAATTTTTTCAAAAAAGTAATAATTAGAGACTGCATAGAAGTACATTTTTCATCGCAAAATAAACTTTCGCAGTCATAGATATAATAATAATTTGATTTCACTGCTCAAAAATTTCTTCGATGTCCGAAGGAATAATGTGTTTTCAGCAGTGAAATCAAATTATTGTTACATCTGTGACTGCGAAAGCTTATTTTGCAATGAAAAATGTATTTCTATGCATTTTCTAATTATTATTTTTTATTAAAACAATTAATTTGCATATTTAAAACATTTTAAATAAGCGCGCGATATGCAGCCAATCAGAAATTCGGCGCGACGCATGCGCAAAGCGGTTGGGGAGCAAGATTGGGAGCACTGCTTCATAAGACGATATGTCCAATAAAGTATTCTTGTACACCGGCGTGATTAAGGTTTTCAGCGAACTCATTCCATTGTTTCAAATGATAACAAACAGCCACACTGGTCAAAATATTAGAGACAGCTTAATATTTTTTAAAGAACTTTGGATAGAGCATAAAATCAAATGACCTCCATTTAAAGTAGTTATCACGGATTGGTCTTGGGCAAGTATAAATGCGCTAATGGAAGCTTGGAATGGAACGGACGTTATTACGTATGCAAGAGCTGCACACGAATACGTAAATGGAGAGAAAAAGAAATTCATCTTCATGTTTATTTTGACGTGTTATTCACACATTATGAAGATGGTTTCTTATTTTCTGTATGGGAAACAAATTAAAGGGAAAAGGAAGAAGATAATTCTTGAATGCATGACAGTACTCGTCCATTGTTCGGATTAGAAGGATCTTTTACTGAAGGTGCAGTATTTGTACATTATACTATTGTCGAAGAAAAAAACTAAACGAGTGGTGGATGCCATAGCTGCAATGGAAGGAAGTAAAAGAGATAATTTTGGAGAAATTGACCACCGCCACGGCACGGATGATTTGGGTGAACAGGAAGAGACAACGTTTGGGTCCAATGCAAGCACCAAGTACAAGAAAATTCCCTTCTTCAATGATTTTGACAACGTTTATCAGGAAGTTCTACTTCTAATTAAAGATGATGATGAAGGAGAAGACAATGATTTTGCTTCGAACATTTACGTAAAAATCTACTGCCGTATTGTTTTTTCTGGACTGGAATACCGAAAGAAAATCCTAAGCACTATACGAATGCAGACATCGAAAATTATTATAAAATTGTGAAGGAATCTACTTTCAAGGGAGCAGCGAACATAACAGTTGGCCGTATAGTGATAAAACTGGAGGAAACAATTCAAGCAGGATTGAAAGAGGTTCGCTTGTTGAAGTTCTCCAACAATGACGGAACGAATCAAATGCCAATGCAACACATCAGGAGGCGCAAACGGAAAAATACGCCTGGCGACCTGAACTCAGAGGAGAGTTGGGGAAAACGCAAGAAGGCCAAAGTCGTATATCACGATGGCCGTGCTCTTAAAAAAGAAGTCTTACGTTCTTTGACAGAAGAAGGCATGAGCTCAAATGTCAATTATGTTGTTGCCTGCACTAAGAATGAGAGAAATGAAGACATTTTCTTGTACGGTGAAGACTACCTAACTCTTTACGGCAATGAATGGCTTTCAAACGGAGTAATAGATTATTGTGTGCATATTGCTCTCAATGATTCACATAAAAAAAAAGGATTTTTCTTGCTTAGATTGTGAAAGGGGGACGAACATTTTGGTGAAAACGCAATACACCAATACAAAACGGTAATCACTGGGTTCTCACCTACGTTGCCGTGAAGCAGAAGCACTTCTACGTGCTGAATCCCAGTTCAAAGAAATCGGTCAAGCTCGAAAAATAGTACAAAAAAATTTTGAAATATTTTGGAATAACATGTACGACAGTGAAACTGATTGGGATTTGGAGCAGATGAAGTATCCGAAACAAAGCGATGGTTATAATTGCGGTGTATTTGTTATACATTACATTAAATCGATTCAGGAAAATACGAGCCTTGCCCTGGCGAAAGTATCGGATAAGAATTCCTTCCGAACCAATCCGAAATCATCCGAATCATTCCGGAATCTGTATCCGAACCAATCCGGCAAGCTCTTCGCCAAGATTGTTCAAAGAAAACACTGAGCTTTGAGCATCGATGTCTTATTTGCGGTTGCGATGAGAACAAAAGAAATAAATGTTGGACAAAATGTATTTCTTGTAATAGAAAAATTCACAAATCATGCGCCAATTCGCGGAAAAATGTATTGTCCAAGGCGTGGCTAAAACATGAATGTAAGTTCTGTGTGAGATAACTATCTCACAGAGATATGTTTCTAATTCATGCTTTGTTCATAATTTTCATTTTTTTTTAACTTTCCTGATAGAAAAAATACCATTAGTCACAACTTTTCACTTCGTATTGTTCTTCTAGAAGCAAAGAATAAACCGATATTCAGCGGTGAGTGATTTACTGAAACATTCTCGACGAATAGCTGCGGGCCAACCTCTTGTATGAAAGGATGTAGTAGCGGCTTCAGTATTATACATGATTGACCATAGGAATTCAATGGCAAATATACCATACTTATACCCATCCTTTGTTTCCCGCGTTGCATCTCACCTAATACCAAAGTAGTTTTGCTTCAGCGGACAATATTTCAAAATGCTTCAAAATTTGTTTTATAGTGAATGTCTGGTTGCGCTGAAATTCTACTGGGATTCATAACGTACTAGCTTGTCTGCTTAATATTAGTATAAAGACAGAAACAGTGAATCTCATTTTCATTTAGTGATATAATCAAGTTTTTCTTCGATCCGGTCACCTCTAATAAGTTCAAGAGCTGTACCTGTGAATATTTTGCCAGCTTTCACTGCAATTTGAAGCCCCATGTCACAGTTTACATAAGAAAAATCGCTTTTAGAGAAGGTCAGTCACTGTTGAGAATATTGGCATAGTAATTTATATGAAAGCATTGCTTGCCAGATTTTTGCGTGAAAAGTTATTTAATCTTATCTGTTGTTACGCATTTGACTTTGACCTATCATTAACATAAATTCGCTAATCCCACATATCTGTATTAGACTATAAGTAAGGCCCGACTCATATCTCTGGTTAGTTCTAATCTTGCTCTTCGATTGTAAACCTGAACGTAATTATACAAAAGAATGATAAAGAAACACCGAATTGCCTAAAAACAGTTCGGTTCCTTTTTAAAAACTAAAGTTAACGTTTTTACGCATAACATTTTGGCGATCCTGCCAGGATAGTTCTCCAAGGATTGAAATTTCTACGGAAATAATTGAACAATCAAAAGAGGACTATCTGTATGACGAACCTTTGGAAGAACCCGGACTTTCTCCACGGAAAAGCCCGTCAACCAGAAGTAGCATTCAGAATTCTACGGAATTCTAGAAGGACTCCGGATTTTCTCTACGGAAAAGCCCGTTAACCAGAAATCGAATTTGAAATTGATAAAACTAGTACCTGAATTAAGTAGGGTACTATACTACGTAAATCAATTACAAAATTCGATTTCGAAAGGAAATTGAAAGGGTACGCGATATACCGCGGTAATAACCCTACGAGGCCCGCAAACAGGCGGATGTGAAAAAAAGAAAAGAAGTCTACAAGTATCAACGAAATCTTCAACGCAACGAATCCCCTTCATCGAACAACAACAGCCGATCAGCGCAGTATACAACACAACACCGAAGACGTAATCCAGTACAAAGTAAGAAGTTTACAGTTTTCAAAGGTAAAAAGCAGTGAATAAGTATAAGAAGTGTTTAGATTCATGTACAGTTTGAAGTTATTAGAAGGGCAAAATCTTATGACTGAAATCATGAATTTTTGCATCCGAATCGAGGGGTACATAACTTCAAAATTTGGTGTACATCGATTGCATGATTGCACTGTAAAATTGCAATGCGATTGAAGTGATTGCAAGGTGACAAAAGGGTGATTGCAATGAACTGTGTACACCGATTGCAGGAGTTGTGTACCCCTCGATCCGAATACTA
Source organism: Andricus quercusramuli (assembly GCA_932178445.1). NCBI lineage: Eukaryota > Metazoa > Arthropoda > Insecta > Hymenoptera > Cynipidae > Andricus > Andricus quercusramuli. Next base: position 6,402 of record CAKNXH010075773.1, on the reverse strand, counting down.
CCAAACTTTAGGCTCACGTCCGTACACACGCTTATGCTGCTCCCTGGCCTCTGTGTTCGTCAATAAAATAAAAAAATCTACCTGAAATTTTTTGGCATTGTAGTAGAACGATGCCAACAAACTGAAGTTTAAACGGAAATTTATGTAACGCAAATAAAAACATCAGGCAGAATTTAGCACGCGGAATTTAGGAAAAGTATCAACCTGGCCTTCTCTAATTATAGAGAAGATAATTCAAAATACTCGACTGACCTATGCCGTATCCCCCTCTTATATGGGAACCGATGACCTCCTACGTACAATATTAGCTGAACTGAATGGATTAAAAATAAACGTGTCCACATTAGCGAAGGAAAACGATAAGCGACTCTCCGAAATACAATCTATAGCTCAGGAATGCGGATTGAAAGGAAAAATAGTTACAGATAAAGAAGACATTCTTACATCAGACAGAGGTGAGTCAGACAGCGAGGAAGAACAAATTAATGAGCGTGAAAACCAACCGAACTCATTACTGGAACACAGTATACCCGCTAAAGACATAATTAGGACAATTAAGGTCCTAAATGGACAAGATGATATGGGAACGAAAGATTTCATCAAATCCATTAAAAAAGCTGAAAAACAGTGCTCCCAACCCAGCTTACTCTTGGATTGTATAATCGCAGAAAAAATTGGAGGAAATGCCGAAAGGGCAATAAGATACTCTTCCATCCGCGGATACGATGACCTATACTGTACTTTAAGGCAAAATTTAAAACAAAGTGGATCAGTCTCAGCCCTAAGAAGCAAACTTGAAAGCTGTAATTAAGGGATAAATGAAACTACACAAAATTCTAATTCAAGGTTCAGACAAACAGTTAACGAACTTAAATACGCGGTGCAGTCGGAACACTCTAGTTCCAAAGAAAGAAAAATAGCAATAAATATTGAAGAAAATGAAAATACAACAAGATACATATTAAATGTAAAAAGAGAAATTGGGCAACAAATTAAAGTATAAAATCCCATTAACCTACAAGAGGCTCAAAACATGGCAATAGAATCCGAGATATGGTTTAAAGAAGCACAGCTGGCACAGCAAAGAACAATCTGACGACCATTAATGAGCACTAATATACGTCGGCCCACACTACCACAAACTTTACGGCCTCAAGCAAATACAACACTAAGAGTCCCTACCCAGAGTATCACATTGGCCGACCGCACCAAAATGAAGTGCCACAGATGCGGAAATCTTGGTCATTTTGCAGCACAATGCTCAGTAAGATCTACGAATTTTCAATACGGTCAATCTTCCACACGACCACCCCAAATAAGAACAATCCGAGAACAGGAAGACAACATAATAGATCACACTCAAGAACTTTTAGAAAAAGGAATAATTAGGCACTCGCAATCGCCCTTCAATTCTCCACTTTGGGTAGTCCCCAAAAAAGGAAATAAACTCAGAATGGTTATTGACTACAAGCAACTAAACAAGGATACAGACCAAGATGCTTACCACTTGCCAGTCATAGACGATATTTTAGAACAACTCGGACGAGCAAAATATTTCTCAGCATTCGACATGAGTGCCGGATTTCACCAAATTCCCATGTCAGAAGAGTCAAAAAAATACACAGCATTTTCTACTTTTCAAGGACATTACGAATACAACAGAATGCCCCGGCCACATTCCAACGAATGATGGATAACGCGTTTAGGGGACCTATGTGAAAGGAATGCTTTGTTTATATTGACGACATTGTAATATTCGGAGAAACCTTGGAACCCCATTGAAAATTCCGACGTCGTTTTCTACGTAGAAAACGACGTCGTAAACTACGTATGAATCGACGTCGTATACTAAGTGTGGAATGACGTCGGAAACTACGCAAGAAACGACGTAGGAAACTACGTCGGAAATTGGGACAGTAAACGACGTCGTTCCATACGTAGTTTACGACATCTTTTCATACGTATTTTACGACGTCGGGTTATCATCGTTTCCGATGTCATTCCAGTTACTAAAATATCAGCGAGCACACGTGTTTGTAACATTTTCAAAGTTTTTTAAATAAACAATTTTTTTCTAAAATATGCTTAGATTTTTCATTTACACAAAGCTTAGATTGTGAAAGGGGGACAAAAATTTTGTTGAAAACGCAATACACCAATTGAATCTTGAAGAAGTGAGGGAAATGTGGGAAGGCAAGCGCTACCTGCTCATACGACTGACTAAATGAAAACAGTAATCACTGGGTTCTCACTTACGTTGACGTGCAGCAGAAGAGCTTCTACGTGCTGATCCCAGTTCAAAGAAATCGGTCAAGCTCGAAAAACAGTACAACAAAATTTTTAAATATTTTGAAATAACATGTACGACAGTGAAACTGATTGGGATTTGGAGTAGATGAAGTATCCGAAACAAAGCGATGGTTATAATTGCGGTGTATTTGTTACACATTACATTAAATCGATTGAGGAAAATACGAGCCTTGACAAATAGCCTTTTAATCCAAGTGTCTTCCGGCAAGCTCTTCGCCAAGATTGTTCAAAGAAAACACTGAGCCTTGAGCACCGACCCTAGTAGCAAGATAACTGCAGACTGGCGCAAGCTGGGCGTCAGAAAAAGAAGAATCTGTTTGCAGCCTGGCGCCCGGCTGGTTCCGCTTTGGCGTGCCGTTCTGGCACCAGAGTCTGGTGTAGCAGATCCTGGCCCAGACTGGTCATGATATACATCAGACAAAATTAAAATAACGTAAAATGGTACTAAACAGGTTTCTGTAATAGTTTTACTCTATATTTGAGCCCTTTCTGGGAGAATATTCTGCGGAGACGTCACAACATTAGACACATTGAAATATTAAAAACATAACCTGTTGTCGTATAAGCTTGCATGCTTGCATGTTTGGTCATACTTGTGAATCGTTCAAATTTCCGATTGCTAGATTTAAAATTTCATTATTTATATCCTACATGAATTACTAGTGTTTAAACTAAATACCGGAATCTGGTTCCTTTATTCACCAGATTCTGTTTTTCGTCTGGTCTGATCATTTCTCCCGCCAGTCTGGTCAACTATAGGGAGCAGATGCTGAGACAGACTCTGGCGTCTGTCATACAAGGCAGACGTTGCTACTAGGGGATGTCTTATTTGCGGTTGCAATGAGAAAAAAAGAAATAAATGTTGGACAAAATGTATTTCTTGTAATAGAAAAATTCACAAATCATGCGCCAATTCGCGGGAAAATGTATTGTACAAGGTGTGGCTAAAATATGAATGTAAGTTCTGTGTGAGATAACTATCTCACAGAGATATGTTTCTAATTCATTCTTTGTTCATAATTTGCATTTTTTGTGAACTTTCATGATAGAAAAAATACCATTAGTCACAACTTTTCACCTCGTATTGTTCTTCTAGAAGCGAAGAATACACCGATGTTCAGCGGTGAGTGATTTACTGAAACATTCTCGACGAATAGCTGCGGGCCAACCTCTTGTATGAAAGGATGTGGTAGCGGCTTCAGTATTATACATGATTGACCATAGAAATTGAATGGCAAATATACCATACTTATACCCATCCTTTGTTTCCCGCGTTGCATTTCACCTCATACCAAAGTAGTTTTGCTTCAGCGGACAATATTTCAAAATGCGTCAAAATTTGTTTTATAGTGAATGTCTGGTTGTGCTGAAATTCTTCTGGGATTCATAACGTACTAGCTTGTCTGCTTAATATCAGTATAAAGACAGAAACAGCGTCTCACTTGCACTAACACTTTTTTATGCCTACTATGAATTTGATCTTACGATGTTTCCTTTCGAATCGTATCACATTGTATCACACTAAATCCCAAGGCGTACAATTTTTATCAAAAAATGGACCATTTCGTTACAGTGGGAAAAACAATTGACACAAATAAAATTACAGATTACAACGATATTCACATCTTCCTACGAAGTACTCAATTGTTCCATACTAAAACAAATTTATTCACTTTTGGGTGAAACTTTGACGCACTGGGATTGTTTCATTGTATCATGTTTTAATGTATTATATTTCATCGCATTCCATTTCATTGTATTGCGTGATATTTTAGTGTATAATTCATATTTAAATTATATGTTATTGTTTTATATCTGTATACAATATTTCAACTATATTTGCGAATATTTACGAATAGTTCGGAATATGCAAAAATATGTAGGAATAGGTAAAAATGTGCGGGAATAACTGGGAATATAAAGAATATATAAGAATATTGATAAAATATATATGAATATTTAAGGCGTGTACCAGGAATATTGAAGTGTTGGACTCCTCGATATTTGTACAATATATTTTACGTATATTTTATTTTATTATATTTAATTCTTTTTTAATGCATCATATTTGACTGAATTCAATTATGTTATATTCTATTGTATTATATTTGTATGTTACATTTAAATTCTATTTATAGATTCGCATTAAATTATATAACTGTTGCAAACCATATAAATACAAGCTTTTTTTTGGTTATGATTTCAGTTACTTAATTAAAAACCATTGTATAATATTCTGTACTATTGTACCATATTTAGACGATATATTAAACTTCTTCTTTATTGTATTATAGTTTTTCATTCAATAGTATTCTATTTTTTTATTTCATTGTATTATATTTTATTGTATCATACTTGTCAATTATATTGGAATTATATAACTGTTAACTACCATAAAAATGTTTAGAATTCTTTTTTTTTCATTTTGAAAAATTTATTTGGGGTCTATAATATTCAAGTTACAACATCAAGTTGTCGTTTTAGATGAATTGTTGTTTAATATTTTTTTAAACAAATGATGAAAATTATAAACATTAAATTGTTTAAATAATCATTTTTTTCGCATGATTGAAAAAACACATAGAGATCTGGCCGAGACGAATCCAGATATGTCTTTAGTTTTTTGATAGGACAATTACTTCTTTTTAAAATAAATTCCCCAATGTGCAAACCTATATTACGTAAAGCTAAATTCAGGGTCGTGATTTTTCAACTTTTAACCCAATGGTTAAATTTTCCAGTTAGAATTGCAAATCTTTTAGAAAATAGTGAAACAGCAGAATAGAATAAAATATTACAGGTAAATAAAAAAATAATAAATAACTTGAATAAAAAAAAATAAATAAATAACAAATTGTTAAGTTTTTAACAAAATAGTTGAATTTTTAATCAAATAGTTGAATTTTCAACCTAGAAAGATGCGTTTGAAAAAAATTAAAATTTAACCAAACACAGTTGCATTTCCAAACAGAGAGTTGACTTTTAAAGCCGAATGTTTCGGAACGAATTCAACGAAAAAGTTAATTTTTTTAACAGAACAAAAAACGGTCACCCTGTTAGTCAACTTATAACAGTCAAACCGTATCATTTAACATTTTTTTATTTTTAAATTATATAAATATTATATTATATAAATATTATATTATATAAATATAAATTTAAAAAAATTAAATCAAAAATAAAAATAGATAAGCTTTCAAAGGATTTATTCAATATGATGATACATAAAACTCTCTCGCTTTCTTAAACTATTTGAAGACGGGAGCATCCTGCAAAAATGCATATTTTTTCTTGCACCAGAACAACTCGCAAAATACTTCAAGTGCGAAGCACGCACTTCTGCGTATAGCGCATAATGCATTACGCGGTTTCGTGACCAGACAGACGAAGAAGTTATCCAACAGAAAATTATTCACTTTTATAAATATTAGATTAATAATTGATATTCACCGCTCTTTTTCAGAAAAATTGCTCTAATAATAACTTCGAGATAATACTTCGCGATATATACTCGCTTGTCAGACGGCGGATCTCTATGACGTCAAAGAGGTCGAATTTTGCACCAATCATAGTTTAGATATTAGTTACGATCATTTTTTTTAATTGAATTTTTGGTTTAGCTGTAGAGAATCGTAGTTTACAACTACTACGCTAAAAAACCGATGTATCGGACGGGCAACGCCTACTGGCACTTCCTCCATTTCATCTTGGGTCAAGTTTGTTACCTCACCGCTTCCTATATTTATTTTCACCCGGGTTCTTATTCTTCTGAAATGATATATTCCAGTAAGAATACCACTAGTCTCCAAAATTGCAAAAACGTCACCATTAGATGTTGTTAATACAATTTGTTCTAGGATTGGTATGCACTTGTTTCCTTTTTTTCTTGATTTCATTACAAGTTGCGAATCGGGATGAAAAGTATATCTTCGGAATTCGAATCGCCGGTACGGGTTGCTATGGGGAATAAGCCGAATAAGTCCAAGTTGTCCAAGTCCATATCCAAGTACTTGAATATCGAGATTTCTGCTAAAAAAAGGACTGACAGGAGGAGATCTGGCAGGAGGAGACCTGGTGAGAGGAGACGTGGCA
>CAKNXH010075772.1:0-11265 GCA_932178445.1 Andricus quercusramuli | reverse complement strand
TTTGGTTGAATATTAGTCTTCTTGTTTGAAAATAGTTGACAATTTACCGATTTTGTTAAAAATTCATTTTTTTCGCAAATGTATTTTAAAGTAGAAAGATAAATTTTTAACAAAATACATGAATTTTCAAACACATAGTTGAATTTTTAACAAACGAAATGAATTTTCAACTAAAAAGGAAAATTTTTTAGCCAAAAATCGAATAGTTAAATTTTAAGTTGAAAAAATTAATTTTCTACCTCAAAGTAAAAAAAAAAATTTCAACAAAAGTGATACATTTTTAACAGAAGAAATAAATTGTTCACTTAGGATATAAATTTTCATCCAAAAAATAGAATACTTAAATCTTCAGATAAAAATTGAATTATAACAAAATAGTTCAATTTTCAACCAATGAGATGAATCTTCAACAGAGAAATAAATTTTTAACAAAGCAGCTCATCTTTCAAGCAAGTAGTTGTACTTTCAGCAAAAAAGATGAATTCTGAACGTAAAAACAAATTAGTTAATTTTGTGAAATAAAAAAAATTTATTTTCAATCAAAAATAGAAAATATAATTTTTCAGTTACAAAAATTTATTTTCAAGAAAAAAACGAATTTTTAATAAAATTGTTATAGAAATAAATTTTCAAGTAAAAATGCAATAGTTAAATTTTCAGTTCAAAAAATTAATTTTTAGCATGAAGAAAACTTTTTCTCAACCAAATAGTTCAAATTTCTTTGAAAGGAAAAATTTGTTAATTAAAAAAAAAATTCAAAAGCAAACGGAATAGTTAAATATACAGTTCAAAAAATTTTCCAACCAAAAAAAGGACTTTTTCAACATAATACATGATTTTTCACGACCCTGAATTTAGCTATACATATAGATTTGAAAAATTGGGTAATTTATTTAAAAAAAAGTAATTGCCCTATCAAAAAACTGAAGACATATCTCGATTCGTCTCGGCCATATCTCTAGGAGTTTTTCGACTTATGAAAAAAAATGATTTTTAAACAATTGAATTGTTATAAACAATTAGGAATTCAATATAAACTAATGTATCAGTGTGAAACTAGTTTCAAGCACATTGGTAGATACTTTAATAAAATACGCGCTTATTTAAAATGTTTTAAATATGCAAATTAATTTTTTCAAAAAAGTAATAATTAGTGAATGCATAGAAGTACATTTTTCATCGCAAAATAAACTTTCGCAGTCATAGATATAATAATAATTTGATTTCACTGCTCAAAAATTTCTTCGATGTCCGAAGGAATAATGTGTTTTCAGCAGTGAAATCAAATTATTGTTACATCTGTGACTGCGAAAGCTTATTTTGCAATGAAAAATGTATTTCTATGCATTTTCTAATTATTATTTTTTATTAAAACAATTAATTTGCATATTTAAAACATTTTAAATAAGCGCGCGATATGCAGCCAATCAGAAATTCGGCGCGACGCATGCGCAAAGCGGTTGGTGAGCAAGATTGGGAGCACTGCTTCATAAGACGATATGTCCAATAAAGTATTCTTGTACACCGGCGTGATTAAGGTTTTCAGCGAACTCATTCCATTGTTTCAAATGATAACAAACAGCCACACTGGTCAAAATATTAGAGACAGCTTAATATTTTTTAAAGAACTTTGGATAGAGCATAAAATCAAATGACCTCCATTTAAAGTAGTTATCACGGATTGGTCTTGGGCAAGTATAAATGCGCTAATGGAAGCTTGGAATGGAACGGACGTTATTACGTATGCAAGAGCTGCACACGAATACGTAAATGGAGAAAAAAAGAAATTCATGTTCATGTTTATTTTGACGTGTTATTCACACATTATGAAGATGGTTTCTTATTTTCTGTATGGGAAACAAATTAAAGGGAAAAGGAAGAAGATAATTCTTGAATGCATGACAGTACTCGTCCATTGTTCGGATTAGAAGGATCTTTTACTGAAGGTGCAGTATTTGTACATTATACTATTGTCGAAGAAAAAAACTAAACGAGTGGTGGATGCCATAGCTGCAATGGAAGGAAGTAAAAGAGATAATTTTGGAGAAATTGACCACCGCCACGGCACGGATGATTTGGGTGAACAGGAAGAGACAACGTTTGGGTCCAATGCAAGCACCAAGTACAAGAAAATTCCCTTCTTCAATGATTTTGACAACGTTTATCAGGAAGTTCTACTTCTAATTAAAGATGATGATGAAGGAGAAGACAATGATTTTGCTTCGAACATTTACGTAAAAATCTACTGCCGTATTGTTTTTTCTGGACTGGAATACCGAAAGAAAATCCTAAGCACTATACGAATGCAGACATCGAAAATTATTATAAAATTGTGAAGGAATCTACTTTCAAGGGAGCAGCGAACATAACAGTTGGCCGTATAGTGATAAAACTGGAGGAAACAATTCAAGCAGGATTGAAAGAGGTTCGCTTGTTGAAGTTCTCCAACAATGACGGAACGAATCAAATGCCAATGCAACACATCAGGAGGCGCAAACGGAAAAATACGCCTGGCGACCTGAACTCAGAGGAGAGTTGGGGAAAACGCAAGAAGGCCAAAGTCGTATATCACGATGGCCGTGCTCTTAAAAAAGAAGTCTTACGTTCTTTGACAGAAGAAGGCATGAGCTCAAATGTCAATTATGTTGTTGCCTGCACTAAGAATGAGAGAAATGAAGACATTTTCTTGTACGGTGAAGACTACCTAACTCTTTACGGCAATGAATGGCTTTCAAACGGAGTAATAGATTATTGTGTGCATATTGCTCTCAATGATTCAAATCAAAAAAAGGATTTTTCTTGCTTAGATTGTGAAAGGGGGACGAACATTTTGGTGAAAACGCAATACACCAATACAAAACGGTAATCACTGGGTTCTCACCTACGTTGCCGTGAAGCAGAAGCGCTTCTACGTGCTGAATCCCAGTTCAAAGAAATCGGTCAAGCTCGAAAAATAGTACAAAAAAATTTTGAAATATTTTGGAATAACATGTACGACAGTGAAACTGATTGGGATTTGGAGCAGATGAAGTATCCGAAACAAAGCGATGGTTATAATTGCGGTGTATTTGTTATACATTACATTAAATCGATTCAGGAAAATACGAGCCTTGCCCTGGCGAAAGTATCGGATAAGAATTCCTTCCGAACCAATCCGAAATCATCCGAATCATTCCGGAATCTGTATCCGAACCAATCCGGCAAGCTCTTCGCCAAGATTGTTCAAAGAAAACACTGAGCTTTGAGCATCGATGTCTTATTTGCGGTTGCGATGAGAACAAAAGAAATAAATGTTGGACAAAATGTATTTCTTGTAATAGGAAAATTCACAAATCATGCGCCAATTCGCGGAAAAATGTATTGTCCAAGGCGTGGCTAAAACATGAATGTAAGTTCTGTGTGAGATAACTATCTCACAGAGATATGTTTCTAATTCATGCTTTGTTCATAATTTTCATTTTTTTTTAACTTTCCTGATAGAAAAAATACCATTAGTCACAACTTTTCACCTCGTATTGTTCTTCTAGAAGCAAAGAATAAACCGATATTCAGCGGTGAGTGATTTACTGAAACATTCTCGACGAATAGCTGCGGGCCAACCTCTTGTATGAAAGGATGTAGTAGCGGCTTCAGTATTATACATGATTGACCATAGGAATTCAATGGCAAATATACCATACTTATACCCATCCTTTGTTTCCCGCGTTGCATCTCACCTAATACCAAAGTAGTTTTGCTTCAGCGGACAATATTTCAAAATGCTTCAAAATTTGTTTTATAGTGAATGTCTGGTTGCGCTGAAATTCTACTGGGATTCATAACGTACTAGCTTGTCTGCTTAATATTAGTATAAAGACAGAAACAGTGAATCTCATTTTCATTTAGTGATATAATCAAGTTTTTCTTCGATCCGGTCACCTCTAATAAGTTCAAGAGCTGTACCTGTGAATATTTTGCCAGCTTTCACTGCAATTTGAAGCCCCATGTCACAGTTTACATAAGAAAAATCGCTTTTAGAGAAGGTCAGTCACTGTTGAGAATATTGGCAGGTAATTTATATGAAAGCATTGCTTGCCAGATTTTTGCGTGAAAAGTTATTTAATCTTATCTGTTGTTACGCATTTGACTTTGACCTATCATTAACATAAATTGGCTAATCCCACATATCTGTATTAGACTATAAGTAAGGCCCGACTCATATCTCTGGTTAGTTCTAATCTTGCTCTTCGATTGTAAACCTGAACGTAATTATACAAAAGAATGATAAAGAAACACCGAATTGCCTAAAAACAGTTCGGTTCCTTTTTAAAAACTAAAGTTAACGTTTTTACGCATAACATTTTGGCGATCCTGCCAGGATAGTTCTCCAAGGATTGAAATTTCTACGGAAATAATTGAACAATCAAAAGAGGACTATCTGTATGACGAACCTTTGGAAGAACCCGGACTTTCTCCACGGAAAAGCCCGTCAACCAGAAGTAGCATTCAGAATTCTACGGAATTCTAGAAGGACTCCGGATTTTCTCTACGGAAAAGCCCGTTAACCAGAAATCGAATTTGAAATTGATAAAACTAGTACCTGAATTAAGTAGGGTACTATACTACGTAAATCAATTACAAAATTCGATTTCGAAAGGAAATTGAAAGGGTACGCGATATACCGCGGTAATAACCCTACGAGGCCCGCAAACAGGCGGATGTGAAAAAAAGAAAAGAAGTCTACAAGTATCAACGAAATCTTCAACGCAACGAATCCCCTTCATCGAACAACAACAGCCGATCAGCGCAGTATACAACACAACACCGAAGACGTAATCCAGTACAAAGTAAGAAGTTTACAGTTTTCAAAGGTAAAAAGCAGTGAATAAGTATAAGAAGTGTTTAGATTCATGTACAGTTTGAAGTTATTAGAAGGGCAAAATCTTATGACTGAAATCATGAATTTTTGCATCCGAATACTACCAAACTTTAGGCTCACGTCCGTACACACGCTTATGCTGCTCCCTGGCCTCTGTGTTCGTCAATAAAATAAAAAAATCTACCTGAAATTTTTTGGCATTGTAGTAGAACGATGCCAACAAACTGAAGTTTAAACGGAAATTTATGTAACGCAAATAAAAACATCAGGCAGAATTTAGCACGCGGAATTTAGGAAAAGTATCAACCTGGCCTTCTCTAATTATAGAGAAGATAATTCAAAATACTCGACTGACCTATGCCGTATCCCCCTCTTATATGGGAACCGATGACCTCCTACGTACAATATTAGCTGAACTGAATGGATTAAAAATAAACGTGTCCACATTAGCGAAGGAAAACGATAAGCGACTCTCCGAAATACAATCTATAGCTCAGGAATGCGGATTGAAAGGAAAAATAGTTACAGATAAAGAAGACATTCTTACATCAGACAGAGGTGAGTCAGACAGCGAGGAAGAACAAATTAATGAGCGTGAAAACCAACCGAACTCATTACTGGAACACAGTATACCCGCTAAAGACATAATTAGGACAATTAAGGTCCTAAATGGACAAGATGATATGGGAACGAAAGATTTCATCAAATCCATTAAAAAAGCTGAAAAACAGTGCTCCCAACCCAGCTTACTCTTGGATTGTATAATCGCAGAAAAAATTGGAGGAAATGCCGAAAGGGCAATAAGATACTCTTCCATCCGCGGATACGATGACCTATACTGTACTTTAAGGCAAAATTTAAAACAAAGTGGATCAGTCTCAGCCCTAAGAAGCAAACTTGAAAGCTGTAATTAAGGGATAAATGAAACTACACAAAATTCTAATTCAAGGTTCAGACAAACAGTTAACGAACTTAAATACGCGGTGCAGTCGGAACACTCTAGTTCCAAAGAAAGAAAAATAGCAATAAATATTGAAGAAAATGAAAGTACAACAAGATACATATTAAATGTAAAAAGAGAAATTGGGCAACAAATTAAAGTATAAAATCCCATTAACCTACAAGAGGCTCAAAACATGGCAATAGAATCCGAGATATGGTTTAAAGAAGCACAGCTGGCACAGCAAAGAACAATCTGACGACCATTAATGAGCACTAATATACGTCGGCCCACACTACCACAAACTTTACGGCCTCAAGCAAATACAACACTAAGAGTCCCTACCCAGAGTATCACATTGGCCGACCGCACCAAAATGAAGTGCCACAGATGCGGAAATCTTGGTCATTTTGCAGCACAATGCTCAGTAAGATCTACGAATTTTCAATACGGTCAATCTTCCACACGACCACCCCAAATAAGAACAATCCGAGAACAGGAAGACAACATAATAGATCACACTCAAGAACTTTTAGAAAAAGGAATAATTAGGCACTCGCAATCGCCCTTCAATTCTCCACTTTGGGTAGTCCCCAAAAAAGGAAATAAACTCAGAATGGTTATTGACTACAAGCAACTAAACAAGGATACAGACCAAGATGCTTACCCCTTGCCAGTCATAGACGATATTTTAGAACAACTCGGACGAGCAAAATATTTCTCAGCATTCGACATGAGTGCCGGATTTCACCAAATTCCCATGTCAGAAGAGTCAAAAAAATACACAGCATTTTCTACTTTTCAAGGACATTACGAATACAACAGAATGCCCCGGCCACATTCCAACGAATGATGGATAACGCGTTTAGGGGACCTATGTGAAAGGAATGCTTTGTTTATATTGACGACATTGTAATATTCGGAGAAACCTTGGAACCCCATTGAAAATTCCGACGTCGTCACTTACGTAGAAAACGACGTCGTAAACTACGTATGAATCGACGTCGTATACTAAGTGTGGAATGACGTCGGAAACTACGCAAGAAACGACGTAGGAAACTACGTCGGAAATTGGGACAGTAAACGACGTCGTTCCATACGTAGTTTACGACATCTTTTCATACGTATTTTACGACGTCGGGTTAACATCGTTTCCGATGTCGTTCCAGTTACTAAAATATCAGCGAGCACACGTGTTTGTAACATTTTCAAAGTTTTTTAAATAAACAATTTTTTTCTAAAATATGCTTAGATTTTTCATTTACACAAAGCTTAGATTGTGAAAGGGGGACGAACATTTTGTTGAAAACGCAATACACCAATTGAATCTTGAAGAAGTGAGGGAAATGTGGGAAGGCAAGCGCTACCTGCTCATACGACTGACTAAATGAAAACAGTAATCACTGGGTTCTCACTTACGTTGACGTGCAGCAGAAGAGCTTCTACGTGCTGATCCCAGTTCAAAGAAATCGGTCAAGCTCGAAAAACAGTACAACAAAATTTTTAAATATTTTGAAATAACATGTACGACAGTGAAACTGATTGGGATTTGGAGTAGATGAAGTATCAGAAACAAAGCGATGGTTATAATTGCGGTGTATTTGTTACACATTACATTAAATCGATTGAGGAAAATACGAGCCTTGACAAATAGCCTTTTAATCCAAGTGTCTTCCGACAAGCTCTTCGCCAAGATTGTTCAAAGAAAACACTGAGCCTTGAGCACCGACCCTAGTAGCAAGATAACTGCAGACTGGCGCAAGCTGGGCGTCAGAAAAAGAAGAATCTGTTTGCAGCCTGGCGCCCGGCTGGTTCCGCTTTGGCGTGCCGTTCTGGCACCAGAGTCTGGTGTAGCAGATCCTGGCCCAGACTGGTCATGATATACACCAGACAAAATTAAAATAACGTAAAATGGTACTAAACAGGTTTCTGTAATAGTTTTACTCTATATTTGAGCCCTTTCTGGGAGAATATTCTGCGGAGACGTCACAACATTAGACACATTGAAATATTAAAAACATAACCTGTTGTCGTATAAGCTTGCATGCTTGCATGTTTGGTCATACTTGTGAATCGTTCAAATTTCCGATTGCTAGATTTAAAATTTCATTATTTATATCCTACATGAATTACTAGTGTTTAAACTAAATACCGGAATCTGGTTCCTTTATTCACCAGATTCTGTTTTTCGTCTGGTCTGATCATTTCTCCCGCCAGTCTGGTCAACTATAGGGAGCAGATGTTGAGACAGACTCTGGCGTCTGTCATACAAGGCAGACGTTGCTACTAGGGGATGTCTTATTTGCGGTTGCAATGAGAAAAAAAGAAATAAATGTTGGACAAAATGTATTTCTTGTAATAGAAAAATTCACAAATCATGCGCCAATTCGCGGGAAAATGTATTGTACAAGGTGTGGCTAAAATATGAATGTAAGTTCTGTGTGAGATAACTATCTCACAGAGATATGTTTCTAATTCATTCTTTGTTCATAATTTGCATTTTTTGTGAACTTTCATGATAGAAAAAATACCATTAGTCACAACTTTTCACCTCGTATTGTTCTTCTAGAAGCGAAGAATACACCGATGTTCAGCGGTGAGTGATTTACTGAAACATTCTCGACGAATAGCTGCGGGCCAACCTCTTGTACGAAAGGATGTGGTAGCGGCTTCAGTATTATACATGATTGACCATAGAAATTGAATGGCAAATATAGCATACTTATACCAATCCTTTGTTTCCCGCGTTGCATTTCACCTCATACCAAAGTAGTTTTGCTTCAGCGGACAATATGTCAAAATGCTTCAAAATTGATATTATAGTGAATGTCTGGTTGCACTGAAATTCTACTGGGATTCATAACGTACTAGCTTGTCTGCTTAATATCAGTATGAAGACAGAAACAGCGTCTCACTTGCACTAACACTTTTTTATGCCTACTATGAATTTGATCTTACGATGTTTCCTTTCGAATCGTATCACATTGTATCACACTAAATCCCAAGGCGTACAATTTTTATCAAAAAATGGACCATTTCGTTACAGTGGGAAAAACAATTGACACAAATAAAATTACAGATTACAACGATATTCACATCTTCCTACGAAGTACTCAATTGTTCCAAACTAAAACAAATTTATTCACTTTTGGGTGAAACTTTGACGCACTGGGATTGTTTCATTGTATCATGTTTTAATGTATTATATTTCATCGCATTCCATTTCATTGTATTGCGTGATATTTTAGTGTATAATTCATATTTAAATTATATGTTATTGTTTTATATCTGTATACAATATTTCAACTATATTTGCGAATATTTACGAATAGTTCGGAATATGCGAAAATATGTAGGAATAGGTAAAAATGTGCGGGAATAACTGGGAATATAAAGAATATATAAGAATATTGATAAAATATATATGAATATTTAAGGCGTGTACCAGGAATATTGAAGTGGTGGACTCCTCGATATTTGTACAATATATTTGACGTATATTTTCTTTTATTATATTTAATTTTTTTTTATGCATTATATTTGACTGTATTCAATTATGTTATATTCTATTGTATTATATTTGTATGTTACATTTAAATTCTATTTATAGATTCGTATTAAATTATAAAACTGTTGCAAACCATATAAATACAAACTTTTTTTTGGTATGATTTTAGTTACTTCATTAAAAACCATTGTATAATATTCTGCACTATTGTACCATATTTAGACGATATATTCAACTTCTGCTTTATTGTATTATAGTTTTTCATTCAATAGTATTATATATTTTTATTTCATTGTATTATATTTTATTGTATCATACTAGTACATTATATTGGAATTATAAAACTGTTAACTACCATAAAAATGTTTAGAATTCTTTTTTTTTCATTTTGAAAAATTTATTTGGGGTCTATAATATTCGAGTTATAACATCTAGTTGTCGTTTGAGATGAATTGTTGTTTAATATTTGTGTAAACAAATGATGAATATTATAAACAATATAATTGTTTGAATAATCATTTTTTTTTGCATGATTGAAAAAACTCATAGAGATATGGCCGAGACGAATCCAGATATGTCTTCAGTTATTAGATAGGGCAATTACTTTTTCTTTTAGAAAATAGTAAAACAGCAGAATAGAATAAAATATTACAGGTAAACAAAAAAATAATAAATAACTTGAATAAAAAAAATGAAAAAAATGAATAAATAATAAATAGCAAATTGTTAAGTTTTCAACAAAATAGTTGAATTTTTAATCAGATAGTTGAATTTTCAACCTAGAAAGATGCGTTTGACAAAAATTAAAATTTAACCAAACGCAGCTGCATTTTGAAACAGAGAGTTGACTTTTAAAGCCGAATCATTCGGAACGAATTCAACGAAAAAGGTTATTTTTTTAACAGAAAAAGAACGGTCACCCTGTTAGTCAACTTAGAACAGTCAAACCGTATCATTTAACATTTTTTTATTTTTAAATTATATAAATATTATATTATATAAATATTATATTATATAAATATAAATTTAAAAAAATTAAATCAAAAATGAAAATAGATAAGCTTTCAAAGGATTTATTCAATATGATGATAAATAAAACTCTCTCGCTTTCTTAAACTATTTGAAGACAACAGAATCCTGCAAAAATGCATATTTTTTCTTGCACCAAAACAACTCGCAAAACACTTCAAGTGCGAAGCACGCACTTCTGCGTATAGCGGATAATGCATTACGCGGTTTCGTGACCAGACAGACGAAGAAGTTATCCAACAGAAAATCATTCACTTTTATAAATATTAGATAATAATTGATGTTCACCGCTCTTTTTCAGAAAAATTGCTCTAATAATAACTTCGAGATAATACTTCGCGATATGTACTCGCTTGTCAGACGGCGGATCTCTATGACGTCAAAGAGGTCGAATTTTGCACCAATCGTAGTTTAGATATTAGTTACGATCATTTTTTTTAATTGAATTTTTGGTTTAGCTGTAGAGAATCGTAGTTTACAACTACTACGCTAAAAAATCGATGTATTGGGCGGGCGATGCCTACTGGCACTTCCTCCATTTCATCTTGGGTCAAGTTTGTTACCTCGCCGCTTCCTATATTTATTTTCACCCGGGTTCTTATTCTTCTGAAATGATATATTCCAGTAAGAATACCACTAGTCTCCAAAATTGCAAAAACGTCACCATTAGATGTTGTTAATACAATTTGTTCTAGGATTGGTATGCACTTGTTTCCTTTTTTTCTTGATTTCATTACAAGTTGCGAATCGGGATGAAAAGTATATCTTCGGAATTCGAATCGCCGGTACGGGTTGCTATGGGGAATAAGCCGAATAAGTCCAAGTTGTCCAAGTCCATATCCAAGTACTTGAATATCGAGATTTCTGCTAAAAAAAGGACTGACAGGAGGAGATCTGGCAGGAGGAGACCTGGTGAGAGGAGACGTGGCA
>CAKNXH010075771.1:0-39437 GCA_932178445.1 Andricus quercusramuli | reverse complement strand
GACGTGGCAGGAAGAGAAGTGGCAGGAGGAGATCTGGCAGGAGGAGACCTGGCAGGAGGAGACCTGGGAGGAGGAGACCTGGTAGGAGGAGAAGTGACAGGAACAAACCTGGCTGAAGGAGACCTAGACCTTTTACGTAGAGGAGGCTTGGGCTCGGAAGGAGACTGAGGTATGTGACCAGATGAGGAAGAAATAGGTTGACAAAGACCTTGTTTCAAGCTGATAGTATCAGGCCAATCGCCATTGACGTTACAGCCAGACTGTGAACTCAATTCTGCAAGAAGAAATAGATTCCATTTGTCAGCTAAAGTATAGGATATACGAAAAATTTGTTGAGGAGAGAAAGCGTTAATTTCAAAATGAACTGAAAGTTTTGAAGAAGACTATTTTTTAACATTTTGCACATATCTGGAATCACGGAAAGTTTACCTCAGTTTGAAGTAAACAACTGACTATTACCCTGCTTGAACGATATATGGTAATGCGCAAGTAGTAACTTTGGGAATAATGTTTAGGGCTGTTGGAGCGGGGTGCACAACAATTGCGAAATCTGTGAAGCACTCAAAACTTACCAACAACCTACGATAATTCGGATTTTAGGTTTTAAAAATGCATTTTGAATATTTTCTAGACCCCGCAAGGGGTTTTGCGGTAGCGGGAGAGAAGTGAGTCTCTGGTTTTTCGAAAAAATACGGCCACTGCCAAAAAGTGTGAGTGAAAGAGTGTAGCAATGACGTGAAGTGTGAAGGAAGCCGTCTGACAGCTGATGGCGCTGATAGCCTGATCGTAGTAGATCGTACTACGAAAATGTGCTGTCGGTAAATGAGATATCGAGTTTCAAGTTTTTAGAAGAAAATAGAAGGTACTTAATAATCTTATCTGGTCCAACGTGTTGGTATTTATGAAACAAAACTTACTTTTCATACATTTTTATTTCATATTTATGAATAATTGTGACCAGATGCACCGTCTATAGTAGCTTTTGCTTAATTTCCCTCACTTTCGACATGAGCTTATTTAAAAAAAGTCGGTAATGTAGGTATTTAGACCGGACACATGGGATTTCAATAGATTTTAAAGAATTTTACACATTTTAGCTTTTTTTTAAGTTCCAACAAATTTTGAATTCATTTCAGTAATTTAATGCAATTTTAAAGGATTTGAAAAATTTTGCGACATTTTAGAAAATTCAAATTCATTTTCAAGGGCATTAAAAAGTTTCCAGGGATTTAAAAAGATTTCAAATTAGTGAAAGCATTGTAGGGAATCGTAAAAGAATCCAAGGAATTTTGAATTGATTTCAATAATTTTAGAGGCATTTTAGATTCCGGGAATGCGACTAATTTTATTGTTCTATAAAGCGAGAACAAGATGTACCTTATTTACACGATTCTATGTAATGCACCATTTCCACTTTTTTGTACGCTACAACACAACAAATATGGACAGCGACAAGTCTAAATTTTTATATAAATTTCAAAATTATTATCATTTTTATTCAAATTATTGCAGTGATGCTGTTGCATTCGCTCATCATTCGGACTTGTCAACAAAAAATAAAAATAAATGAAAAAGTGCATTTACGCAGTACGATTTAGTATCATCTTTTAAACTACCATTCTGAAAGGACATCATACTTTCAAAAAGGAATGGTTCTTTTTCCAAAATTTCGCGCCTTCTTATCCCTACACTTCTCATTTTTATATATGTGTCAATTTGCACATTCTTTAAGGCTTGAACGAAAAGAAAAATTGTATGGTCGGAAGTTTTGAACATAGCGTTCAATTTCGAATGATAAGATTTGCAACCGTTTGTTGTTCGCGTAGTTATTGGAGAAAATTCAGCCCACATCTGACGTGGATGAATGCACCTTTCTTTATGTAATATCCTAATTGATGGATTCAAAAACGCGAGACCAAAAACGTTTGTCAAAAAATTACATATTTCAGAGTTTTTATTCTTGTACTCACTAGACGATCCAAGTTCCTGAATTTTTCTTCACCAACTCTGGCCTAAAGGAAATCGACAACCTATAATAGCAATAGAATTTTTGAACTCGAATCGAATAGCTGAATTTATAGCAGGTTCGAAATCAACATACACTATTTTGGCTTTCAAATTCAAATGCAGTTTTTTTACATTCAGGAGTTAAGTGAGCAAATGCTGTAGCATATAAATTTATATTTTTTCCAATAAGTAGAAAGGAAACGAGAGTTATATACAAATTTTGAGAAAGTCTGAGAATTGTGAAAACTTGACCAAATTGTTTTGGACAGCTGTAAAATGTCCCATAAACAAAAATCACGGAGAGCTGGGACAAAAAGATTAAATTTAAAATAGTAGAAAACATGAGAACGTGTTTTCCTCTATCATTGACAAGCATCAAATTTTCGTTATTACTTTCTATTTTGACGCTATCAAGGGCATCATGAATATCACTTAAAATTTTTGGTAACTGAGGCTGTACAGATCTTCGAGCATAACCGATGTTGTTCCGAATAAGAGTAACATCGGTTGTAGCTAAAGTTTCAATATCTTCATTAGCCAGCTCTCCACGAATAATTTTTGATGGTAGCATTTCAGATATTTCGCGTGATTCTGTGGCTTTCCTTTTAATGCCATTGCTCAATTGTTGTCGATTTAAATCTTTTAAATTAATCCGTTCATGATTATGCTCATGATTGCTTTTAATTAATTCTCTACTTTCGTTCAATTTAAGGAAACATTTACAATTACTTTTGACACAAGTGTAGCGTTCTATTTTATTTTTCAAAATTTTATGAAAACAGAACTGGTAGCCATTATTAATGACCAAATCTCTGCCTCTCTCACTCATTATTGTCTGAATTGACAATACTAATATTTACTCACAACAATTACAATTACGTACTGGACACGTTGCACCTTTCCCTCCCTTTCTGAAAAGGTGATAAAGTCAACCGAGTAAGAGAGGAGTGGGGGGAGAGTGACGTTGAGTCAGATCAGCTCCGGGCAGTCTCTTCACGGGACTGAGTTCGAGCGTTTTTCTGTCCGCGGGACTGAGTTCGAGTGCAGCCGAAAATTTGACGTAGCGAGAGTGAACCAATCACGCGAAGCCCCCTCCCGGAAACCTCGACGAAACGATCATTGCTAGTGAACCCCCACTCGCCTGCGTCGCGAGTAGTGCGCCGTCGCTGAAGCGAAGCCCATAAAAGCACGCTCCGCGAGACGAAGTAGTCACATCTACACAGGCTTCGGCCCAAGCCACATCTCCCTGGTTTCTCCGCTCCAACTCTTGCCCGAGCGAAGATCCAAAACAAGGACCCCCCCCCCGGGATCTCTCTGGATTCCTCCCGATTGGCACATTGTGTCCATTACACAAAGGGTTTAGTACTGTGCTCGGTGTTCCCATTTAAGATTAGTTTTGCGTCATGAACCTCATTGAAAATTCCGACATCGTAAGCTGCGTCGGATACCACGTGGAAAACTACGTCGGAAACGATGTCGAAACCTACGCCGGAAACGATGTCGTAAACTACGTCGAAACTAACGTTGTTTACTATCCCAATTACCGACAAAGTTTATGACATTTCCGAAGTAGTTTTCGTTCTAGGTTCCAACGTAGTTTCCGACATCGAAATTATCAACAATCTTAATCCTTATTATTGAAAATTCCGACGTTGTAAGCTACGTCGGATAATTTTGTGTGGTAATTGAATTCAATTATCAATACATTAAGATTATTGGAAATTTCGACGTCGTAACTACTTCGAACACTATGTGGGAAATTATCTGGAAAACTACGTCGGAACCTACGTTGTCTACTATCCCCATTTCCGACGTATAGTTCACGACGTCGGAATTCAGATTGAATTCGTACTCATTGTGGCCAAACACCGGCAGAATATGAAAAAATAGCAATTGGGATATATCGCGGATTAACTCTGACAAATTTTTATTTTCGGAAAGCCAAAACATATTTTTAGAGTAATTATAGATATATTAAATAATTATATTTACCAAAAGAGTTAAAAATAACTGCCAAGAATAAGAACAGAGTGTAATCGATCTCCATATTTTCCAGTTAGAGGAAAAACTGTATTTAACAGTGTGACTAATAAGTATTACGTTTCTCTATTGGAGTAAACATTGCCAGTACATACTACTTGTCCTTCTACGATTTCATTGGAAGATTATTATCGTACGAGGTTGCACTTTAATTTCATAATTCAGTTTGAAGGGAAACACATTATTTACTAATTTTGTTAAAACTGATGTCACAATTTATATAATCCTGTACTTGTAACGTTGTGCATAACATTTCGAAAAACTTATATAAATTCTACAAAATACTATTTTCGGTAATGGAAAATATTTTGCGATTATTATCAAGATACATGAAATAAATTTTCGGATTTATTTACTAATGTTGACTTAATACATTTTTAATTACATAATTATTCAACAGTTGAGTATAAATCAACTTTTGTTAATTTTATAAAAAATGACGTAGGCGGCTCAAATAATTATATCAGAATATGATAATCATCAACCAATTCAAAGATTTTTTTACCAATGTGAACAAACCTGAATTGTAATAGTGCAAATTACATCAAACTCAAATATTTATTTATCGAAGGCAACATATTATTTAATTTTAGTTACTAAATCTTGCGAAGCTACTAACTGGTTAGTCAAAAGTTACTGATCGGTTAGTCAAAAGCTACTAATTCGTTAGTCAAATATGATATTTTTACTCGCTTTTGGAGAGGTGCAGTGTTGGGCGCGGTTAGTACTTGGATGGGTGACCGTTCGGGGAATACTGCGTGTTGTTGACCCATCGTGGGTGTGGTGGACCCACACGGTAGTATTTATCCGCCTAGAAACACTACCCGAATCGGGTAGTGAGGCAATGAACTTTCGAGTTCGAAATGCTAATCAATTTTTTTTTTTTTGGAGAGGTGCGCATGTCTGTAACGTAGTCACCCATTGGTTGCTTATTTCCCGCCTTATTTCAAATACACCGAGAAAAGAGGCTAAGCAAGGTACGAATACTACAAAACAAATGTAGTTAAATTAACAATCATTATTGTTCTCACCGCTAAAATCCGCAGAAGACCAGTGTCTTGTATTTATTATTTTTCTGTTGATTCAGAAAATGAGGTACAATCTTTAAATACTTCACTACCATTATTTCCTTTTCCCTAAAAATAATCATAAATTTTTAATATATAATATCTATAATGAATTGAAAAATTTTAATCAATGACTATAATTTACATTTAAAATTTCTGAAATATAAATTACTATTTAAAAATCATCTACTGACCTTTTTTCCTTTCTTTGCTTTCGTCCACTGGCCTTTTACCCGTCAAGAAAATAGCGTTGGGTCATATGGCAGGTAGAAGGGCCAAAACTCTCAAATTTTCTGAAATTGTAAAAGCATGATGGTAGAATTATTTTTAAAAAGTTTTATTTGAAAATTCCTTTAAAAGGTTGAGAAATTATAATTAAAGAGAAAAATTACCATCTCTTATTAGTAGCTGTGTCTCCTTTAGAAGATAGCTTTTTATTTCTTTGCAGTAAGCAAAAACTTTTGGAACATAAATAGCAGGAAAATCGCCCACAAATATGGCGCTAATAGCCGTTCCTGACATCATCATCTCGCACTCCAGCTGGATCTGTTTCAATGTTAAATCTTGAAATTTATCAATTTAGAATTGTCAGCTAATATATTTTTAGAGTGAAAGATGATTATATTTGCTACCACAACTTCATAAAAAACTGAAGCGAGTACCTTATACATATTTAATATAAACTCACCATTTCCCCGTTGTAATCAAAAAGTCTGGGGTACTGTTTGTAAATTTCATTAATAGCCGGCGCCTCCTTCGTTATCCATTGTCTTCTATTCATAAAAGTCTCCTTCGATAAAGAAATGTTATCTTTTTCTTTATTTGACAACATCGTGTATTCGAATAAATACGTCTAAAATATAGAAAATGCGAAGTCAATAAGATGCATCTTTTTCCATTTTCTGAAAATATAAACTTCTTACTTTGAGTTTTAAATCTTCTTCTGTCAGGACTTCCATATGAAAACTTTTCTCGACTAAATTAGAAGACTGCTCACACTTTTTAGTCTTTTTATATATTTTTTCTGATTCGGATAGTTTTTTGCAAGAATTCCACAAGCGCGTTCTTGAGAATACTTTTCTCGCGTGTTCTTATCAAAGTAATGCTCCTGTAAATAGTAAATATGTATAATTATGAAAAATTAATATATAGCATATATTATATAGTAACACATTATGTATTAGTGTGAATAACTTACGCATCCATATTCTCCCAAACCGCTTCTCAATAAAGGGAATTCGGTTGGAATTGATTTCGCTGAATTCCATTGAGCTGCATCGGGGGGATAACTAGAAGAGAAAGAAGGAAATGTTATGTACTTCAAAAAAGGTTTGTATTAAAAAACCCGATATCAAAAATAGAATCATTTTCATTCAAATAACCTACCAGGTTTTATGATGAGCAACAAGAGCAGCTACCACTATTTGCACCAACATTTTTCTGGAGTCATCCCGAATGTGCCTTTTTCGATTGCGTTAAGGACCATAAATCCTTGTTGGTGGTCGCTGAGAGTCAGTCGGACGGTACCATATTTCTGTGAAAATACCATTTTTTTAAATTATGAGTTCAATCAGTACCTGAGTAATAATTTGTGGTGACATCTGCCGAAAACTGGTTTGAACCTGCATAAGTTGATGTTTCATGTAGCATTAAATTCGAAGATGTCTTCACTGAGGTTTCCATATTGAATCGTCATTTTCCAAAGTGTCCACGCGATCATCTGTGTCCGGGCTTTCAGTGACAATATACTCCTGGAAAAAATTATGAAAAATATTTTTAAATTACACACATAGTTCTTAAGACGACAATAACTGAGGCCCTGGTAGAGTGTTTATACTGCTATCTATAAAATTTAAAAAAAATTACTCCTATTAAAGAATGCTCTTCTTGCAGATTGCATAACTTAATTGAAGGACCCATTTTGATTTTTAGACTTAGAAAATCGGCTTCGGTGAGACTCAAAAAAGATTCCCCATCCACGTCTTGTTCTGAAAAAGGCGACAATTTTTAGTAAGTGTGGAAAATATTATCCGGCCTGTATTACCAGGTTTCTAAAACTCCAAGAAAGGTTAAACTTGAAAATTCTATGAAATAAGTATTTGGAACAAAGCAAATTGGAGAAAAAAATGGAATTCTAGAAATTTTGAAGATAGGGAAAGATAGTAGTAACCTCATATACTTCATTCTTGTAAGGTATATCCAATCACTTTCAACAAATTATTGAATCTTTCTCATGTAACAATGAACGACATTAAACAATAATTCTTTGAATTCGTCCATCATTTTTGCTGGATCATGTTCGTTTAGAAAAGCGCGAATTTCGTTATTTGCATTTTCGACAGCTTCATTTTCAAAATCTCCTCTGTGAACATCACCTTCATGGAAAGTTTGAATACGTCTTCGCATAGAACTAAATAAATTAAATTTTCTTTTACAGCCTTCCTTTACCCACGTAAAATTAGAGTTACCAACTCCTCGATGAACTGTAAGTCTGTGCATATATTTCAAGTGATAAACATATCCTTCAATGCCGCCATTAAGAATTTCCTCACAAACGTAACATTGCAAAAATCCTAACCTCTGTCATTTTCAATTACCCCAGCGCCTTTATCAGCCCCTTTCCTCCGTCCCCTCTTTCTAAAAGGCCACCCACATCCAGCCAAGCAGAGGTCGACGAATCCTCCAGCTAGACCAAACCTCCCTCCTCCAGCTCGACCGATTCCGTCTCCTCCAGTCTGCCTGGTCGGTACTCCTCCTCCTACACCGGTGCGAGCCTCTACACATCTGGACGACCTAAAAGAAAAACAAGCCTAGTAATATTCATGCAATATTTTTTCGACTCATGCAACAATGATTTTTTATTTTTTTATTAAAAAAAACGCCTTTGATTTCAGCCAAAAACATAATTTCCTTTTACTCTCCATCTCACCTAGCCGTCAAAATGGACGTATAAAGGGAATAAGACTCGAAATTCCGAGAAGTTAAATAAGGACTAAACACCTCTCATTTCCTCCTACGCCCTGCACCCTTTCCAACCCAATATCTGTCTTCATCGTTCTGTCTCTTACTATCCGGTGAGACAGTCACAGCACACCATTTCTCAAGTCACATTCTCTTACTCACTCTCACCATGGACGGTCCTCAAGCATGGAAATGCTCTTTCCGAGTAGTTCCATGCCCCTATATCTTGCTCGAATGCTTCCCCCTTCAGCACACAGTCCCGTTTGTCGTGAGATATGGAGTCACTCCTTCTCAGTAATACCCCTCGAAACACAAACATCGCTGCTCTGCCGCGAGCATCAAATTCAAATGAATCATTCGAATTATGAATATGCATAAACCTGCGTACCAGTTAATTATTCTTAAAATTATTTTTAACCAAAATAAAAAAATTCTAACCGAAATTAAAAACTGTCGGCTGTTTACACTTCATGCGAGCACACCAGTTTTCCGTTGTTTTATGTGGCACTACTCAGAAGGAGTGAAACAAAACTCGACGGAGGGAAACGCGGAGCTAGAGTGGGGGCATAGCTCGAACGCAGTAATTACTCCCCTACTCCCCCGATGCGGTCTCACTCGGAAAGAGTACTGTAGCTAACTGAAACGCCGGGATATCCCCGGATCTATGTGGCTCCCCCTACCTGCCCAAACGAGAAACCCGAAAGTATGGCCAGACTGGACCAGTTCCTTGCAAGACACAGGGCAACCTTGATCAAGGAAGGAGCTGCACATGATCAGAAAGCAGTAACCATTCCTCTCACTCCCTCTTACGGAACTCTCCACATCCACTTCACTCGCTCTCTCTCGTTCTATTTTCAGAGATAGGCCTCCAGCCTAGTGTGAAACCACCTTGAAATACCTCTAGAAATGTCCCCTCTCACTTGCCTTACCGAACTCACCGAGTCCACTCCCCTCGCTCGCTCTCTTTCTATCTTGAGAGAAAATCCCCAGAAATAAGCACAGCCTGGTGAATAACCTTTTATAAACCCAGTGTTTCTCTACTAACGAGCCCACTCAGTCTCTCCTCAGAGAATCCCCAGGTTATCTCTCTACTGCTATCAACAATTACCACACATAAAAATAAAGGGCATAACAAAATATTACGTATACAATATAACGTCTCAGGCCGTGACACCCGCAAAATTATATTGGAGTATTTTGAATGGAATGAACAATACTCACACTTTTCAATTGACTTGTACATCGAAAAGGTGTTCCTATAAATCGAAAAAAATGGAGTGAGTTGAATTTACTTTTGGACCACGCGTTTACGTCCTCAATTTTAACTTACTGTAAGAGATATATTTTCGTGGGAGTAAGAGGTTGTAAAATCGAATAGAGCGTTTGCAAACGGTACATTGCCACAGGCTCAGATGGTATATAAAATTTTTTTCTATGGTTGCTTGATCGTGACAAAATATAATTGTGTAATTTTGAACTTATTCGTAACAGGAGGAACTTTCAATTATTTTCTAAGCTAAAATTTCTTATAGGACATGTATAATATCGCATGATGTCGTCTTTAATAACATCGCTCGCTTAAGGATGTCCGCTTATAAAACTTTATTTTTTCGAAGTACATTTCTCGCATATTTGGAATGTTATTGATTTCTGAGAGTTGGTTTCTCGGGCAGCGTTATGCTTTGCTGTTCTTCTTTTTTTTTATAACATTGGCTTCAACAGTTTGAGCATATTTTTCGTCTAATTTCTTAATTTGGCACGTCACTATAAATACTTGCAATGGTGTTTTTGGATTCAAAATAGTTACTTAATCTTAATATGGTTTGGAAGATTCATATTCTATGCTAATTTCGGTGAGAGTCTGTACCGGACTGATAGATTCGCTTGGGTTTACCCTTGGAATTGCTGTTGCCATTTTGCTAGGACACACGTAGATATGCGGAGGGAAAAAGATTCAGCGGGAAGAAAGAATCCCCTCCCACCAACTTCAACAGACAGACAGAAGTTTTCCCTCCTCTCATTCAGACCACTTTGGACGGAAGGCAAAAAAAAAGAATTTAAAAAAAACTAAGAAACCTGGGCTCGGACGGACCTGTCGCCAACACCCCAAAATTTATCTTCCGGAATTGTCATGGTTAAGTAAGATTTTTAAATTCTAGCATTAATTTTGATAGTTTTGATGTTATAGGTATTGTTGAAACCTGGTTGACTCAAGTACCAAAAAATGCTCACGTAACGCATAATGGTCATTATATTTTCTCTAATTCTATAAAAGAGAGGTCAAGAGGTGGGGCAAGTGGTGGCCTAGCTCTATTTATAAACAAATCCTACTTATATTGCGAGCTTAGTGATGAAACCATTATTTATGGCGATTTAAATAGTAGGGTTGGATATGTGGGTCAGGGTCCTCCTGAAATGTTTACTCACACTGATTTTTCTATTAATCGTGATAGTCAAGATATTGTACACAGCAGGAGGGGGCTGAGACTGTTCGAAATGATGGAAGATAAGGAATTGTATTCACTAAACGGCAGATCTCTAAGTGACGATCCAGCAAAAATCACATTCATGGATGCAGGGAGGAAAAGCACGAATGATCTAGTTTGGTGCAATGCTGAAGGCACTAAGTTTAATAAATAACCTGAAGTTGGATCACTCTGTACCCTTTTCTTATCATTTCCCTGTCGTGGTGTCTTCCTGCTTCTGTTAACTAGTCGGAAATTTCGGAAGTAAACAAAAATAAGTCATCAACCTACCTCAAGTGGGACGATAGCAAGCAGGAAATCTTTTCGAGCGAACGCTGTTTATCAAATAAGCTTAAAGTTAATTTGCACAAAATCGATATTCACAGTTTAAGCTTGAATCTTATGGAGGCAATTGTTGATAGCGCGAGATTAGCTGATATGTATAAAGAGAGGAAAAGATTTTGTGGTCAACCTAAACGTGACAAACCCTGGTTCGATAGTGATTGTCAACAAGCAAAAATTTTATGACTTAGTGCAATAAAAACTGCTAGCAGGGCTAACTTTTCTGACGAGTCTAGATTAAATTATATCAAAGCGAAAAAGTCGTACCAAGTTCGAATCAGTCGTAAAAAATCGAGTTTTGAAAATTGTTTTGTTCTGGGCTTTGAGAAGGCTAATGGCAGCTGAGACGCCTCTTTCTATCATTTTCCAACCAAACATTAGAAACTGAATATTTGCCACTTAATTGGAGAAAACCTTTGACACATGTGCTTCACAAAAAACATAATCCTTCTAATCCCTATAACTTAAGATCGATAGCCCTCCTAAACTCTGTCTTAAAATTTTTTACACAGATCCTACTATTCAGATTCCTCCGAGCTGGTAGGACGTATTTCCCGGTCGCTCCGAGTCACCCCTTTCTGAGAGCTTACGTAGCTTATTCGTATTTTGTGTTTTGAAGTGTAAAGTGAGATCTCTCGGAAGAGAAAACCAAAAAATTGGAAGAAATCTTGACAAAACACTAGAATTTTCATATATAAACAAAAGATCTAGGAACATTTTTCTCTACAACGTGAAGGATGATTCGACTATCAATTAGAATCTTTTTTACACGATTATCAAGATTTCCAAGGAAGCTAAAATTGTTATACGTATTGATTGTTTTGCAAAGGTTATTAGAATTGGAAGAAAAGAGGGAAGAAGACCTGTTCTAGTTACATTTACGAACTCTAGATTCAAAGATGAAATATTTAAGACTGCTAAAAATCTGCGTTCTTTGAAGGTATCTTTCGCAAATGACTTTACTCATGAACAAAGAGAAATACCTAAGAAGCTTCGAGATTACCAACAACAGCTGGAGAGTCTTGAGAAGCCCTCAACGATTAAAGGAACCCGGCTATTCATGGGTAATCAGTATTTCGATGTATCCTTAACCGCGAATATTGTGGAAGAGAAGGGTGATGATGTTTATCAGTCTGATGGAGGAATCTCAACATCTTCTTCAAGGTCTACTGCTAGCAGGAAAAAGATAAGAGGTTGCTCTCCAAAATTAGATTCTTCCAGCACAGATTTCAATAAAAAAATCAAGCATACTCAAAAAGGAAATTCGATCAAAGCTTCTTTAAAGGAAACACTGGGAGGAGAAAATTCGGAATTCGATTCCAAATTCCTTTTATATACGGAACCTCCGAGATTGATATTGTCAAATGCTACATTTACCTGGGTGCTCCATTCAACCAATATCAATTCTCAATTGGACAAAGAAAATTCTGAATATGTCCGACGTTCGACATCCGAAGAAATGGTACTTAAGATTGAGAAAACTGAATAGATTGAAAGATGATTTATCCACTCCAGAGAAATACAACTGGGCCCGCCAGGTTAGAAGTAGATTTAGGAAGATTGGGATAGAGGGCGATTGGGAATTTCTTTCTCTTGCTTCTCTACAAAAGAATAAATCGGCATGGATAAGAGCTGATAAAATATTATATCTAGAAGATTACAGAAAGCCCACTTGTCCTTCGCTCTGATACTTGACCCTCAATTAACCTTGCGAGAAGGACCTCAAAAATATTTAAATCTGTCAAGAACACCACTCGGGTTTATCAGGAACGTTTTTGTGGAAATTTGTCTTGAAAAAGTTCTCTTGAATATTTATTTTATTAATTAAAATTCAATCTAATATAATTCAATTAGGATTCCCTTAATAATATTTAATACAAAAATGGCGTTAAAAAGTTAAAGAGTAAGTTACGGAATAAAGGATCTGCTGTTAATTAAAATTCGTTGAGAATTATACAAATATTTTCGAAGAATCTAGACACGAGGCGTAAATAAAGCGAGGTAAAATATATTGAGTGTGCGAATAATTCAATGTCATCATTTTGAGGAAAAATAACTTGAAGGAAAACCTTGTTGTAGGTCACGTAGTCTATCTATGTGTATCGCAATCAACTTCTGATTGCTTTAATAAAGCTGAAAATCTTACACAATCAGGTGCAAATTGTGATTTTTTTGAAAAATCTCTTGTTTCAGATCAGAATCATAATTTTTGTACGAAAATTTCCTGTTCCAAATCAGAGTCAGAATTCGTTTCAAAAGTCGCACGTTTCAAGTAAAAATTGTTATTCTTTCAGAAAATTCCTTGTTCCAGATCTAAATCATTATTTTTTTCCAAAAAGCTACTGTTCCAAATCAGAATTATAATTCTTTTGGAATACTTTTTCTTACAATTCAGAATTATAGTTGTTTTAAAAAATTCCTTATGTCAGATCTGAATTATAATTTTCTTTCGAAAATTCCTTGGCTTGAACCAACATCAGAATTCTTTGAGAAAAATCCTTGTTCTTAGTCAAAATTGCAATTCTTTCATAAAAATTCTTATTGCAAACCTTAATTCAATTTTAAGTCAGAATTGTATTTCTTCTCGAAAATTTCCTCTTCCAAGTCAGAATCATAATTGTTCTGAAAAAATCCTTATTTCATATCTGAATCACAAATTTTTCTTGCAATTCAGAATTATAATTCTTTTCGAAAATTTCTTGTTTTAGATCTGAATTATAATTTTTTGTTCGAAAATGTGTTTTTTCAAATCAAAATCAGAATTCTTTCAGGAAATTCCCCGTTCCTAGTCAAAATTGTAGATCTTTTAGAAAATTTCTTATTCCAGATCTGAATCATATATTTGTTAAGGTCCCTGTTCCAAACCAGTATCAGAATTCTTTCCAAAAATTCCACGTTTCGAAATCAAATTCTTCTAATTTTAGAACGCTTCAGACCTAAATTATAAATGTCTTTTGAAAAATTTAAAAAGTCCCTGTTCCAGATCGGAATGATAATTCATTAAAAAAATCCCCCGTTCAGAGACAAAATTATTTTAATGCTTTAGAAATATTTCTTGCTTCGAATCTGAATTATAATAAGTTTGTCGAAAATTCCCTGTCCTTAGCCAAATTTTAATCATTTCGGAAAATTTCTTATTTCAGATCAGAATTAAATTTTTATTTCAAAAACACCCTATTCTAAACTGAAATCAGAATTCTTTTCGAAAATTCTGCGGCCCAAGCTCAAGATGTTAATCTTTCGGAAAATTTCTTATTTTATATCTGAATTATAACTTTTCAGCAAAAATTCCCTGTTCCAAATCACAATTATGATTTTTCTCAAGAATCATCTTTTGCAATTAAGAATCATAATTCTTTTAAGAAATCCAACGTTCCAAGAAAAAATTAATGTAATACTTTAGGAAAATTCCTTTTTTGAGATCTGAATTATAATTATTTTTGGAAAATTCCCTATTCCAAGTCAGAACCACAAATATTTGAGTAATTCCCCCGTTCTTCGCCAAAATTGTAGATCTTTTAGAAAATTCCATATCTTCCTCTGAAATATAATTTTTTTATTAAAATTCATTCACCATGGGGCGCACTGGTGCTTTTTTTTGCTTCCCACCTGATTGGACCTTGTGCGGAAATTGTGACATTTTCCGGACACGATTTCCGATCATCGATATCGCCTGCCCAGTCCGAATCCACATAAGCAATCATTTTTGCTCCAGTCTTTACATACGTGATTCCGTAGTTGAGCGTTTCAGTAAGATATCTCAAAACGACACATATTCTTTTCCATTATCGGAGCGAATTTTAATAATTTTACGACCTACTTCTCTTTCTACGCGAAGCTTATATTTTTTGAAAACATTTTTTGCATTTCCATTTCGATTGACGATACTGGTGACCACGACTGAAAATGTCTTGGAACTCCACGCTTTTTGGATTAGATTAACTTATTATATAAGTGCACTTCGCGAGACACTCTGGGCCCATAACCTGATAGTTTTAATATTCGTTCATTGAATCAAATATATATTTTACATACATAGCAGTGGAATAAGTGAAGAATATTTTCAGTTTTATATCAGAGAAATAATCTTTACCTATGCAAGGAATGTAAAAATAAATATGTATCTAATAGTCTCTTTATAACAATAACAAACAGGAGTCAATGACACATTTTCTCAATGGTGAATTTTTATTCAGTTGTCTGAAATATTGTTCAGCAGACTGTTTCGATAAAAAATATTAATTGTTATAATTTAATATTAATTTGATGCGAATATTATTTATATAAAGTTTATTTTATTTTATTTATTTGAACAATAAAAAAGGATCGAATAAACAAAATAATGTCTTGAAGTTATTGTATATTTAATGCTGAATATTTCCAATAAAACACCCTGGCGGACCGAACGAACGGAGCGGATACGCTACAGCGTATCCTTATAGTATCCACATCGTATCCTCTCCGTATCATGCAAGAAAAACTCATTAAAAAAGGAAGATGAACATTTCACTTGTTAAAATTCGGATTCTACGTGAAATTTTGCGTTAAAAGGTCACGAAGTAATCGCAATAGTTTTTCTTGCAACATTAAAAACTTTTAATAAATATAATACTTATCGATGACGTGCGCTGAAGGCGACTTCAAACGCATCGTCATTCAGTAGCAGTTCATAGGCTTTATCCGTCGACGATGCGTTTGAAGTCGCCTTCAGCCCACGTTATCGATAAGCATTATTTTTTTTTTAAGTTTTTAATGTTACAAGAAAAACTATTGCGATTACTTCGTGACCTTTTAACGCAAAATTTCACGTAGAATCCGAATTTTAACCAGTGAAATGTTCATCTTCCTTTTTTAATGAGTTTTTCTTGCATGATACGGAGAGGATACGATGTGGATACTATAAGGATACACTGTAGCGTATCCGCTCCGTTCGTTCGGTCCGCCAGGGCATCGAAATCGATTAAGAAACTGTAAGCTCTACCCAATTTTGAACAGTGAATTCCTGATTTCGATAACTGTGCGAGGTATAGGGTAACAAAATTACAAGGAGTAATTAGAGCTATTTTAAATTATCTTTATTATTAAATTATATTTTGTACAATTTATATTATTTTTTTAAATCTTAAATGGGACGTTATAGTAACCACTATATACACAAGATTACAAGTACAAGATTATATAAATTGTGACGTCAGTTTTAACGAACTTAGTAACTAATTTGTTTTCCTTGGAAATAATTAATGAAATATAAATATAGCCCGGCACTAATGATATTTGCACATAATCTAAGAAGAACAAGCTAGAGGCAGTATTTACTCCAATAAAAGAAAGAGAATACTTATTAATTACACTGTTAGCTACAGTTTTTTATTTAACTGGAAAAGATGAAGATCGTTTATACTCCGGTCTTACACCTTGCTGTTATTCTTATTTCTATTGGTAAATATAATAATATAATAGATCAATAATTACTTTGAACACATTTTTTCGAACACGTTTGACAACAATGAGTAAGAATTGAATCTGTATTTATTATCGAGGAAATCCGGTTATGTTGTGTATTATAAAAGGGAGGCATACGTCTTTACATGTAGCAAATTTACACGTGCGTAACGTTCAACGTCCATATGTGGAAAGTCTAAATTTAGGCGTGCACAGGTGGTACACTTCCAATTGCGCATGCTGAAATTTAGATGTGCACATATGGTACACTCCCAACTGTGTGTAGCACATATGGTACACTCCCAACTGTGTGTAGCACATATGGTACACTCCCAACTGTGTGTAGCACATATGGTACACTCCCAACTGTGTGCAGCACATATGGTACACTCCCAACTGCGTGCAGCACATATGGTACCCTCCAAAATGTGTGCAGCACACATGGTACACTTCAAACTGTGCACCAATGATTTTCTGATCAACTTACAACAATGCATTAGAGAATGTTATGCTATCACATCCAATAGAAATTACCATTCGTATTGACTGGTTTCGACTTACATGTTTTATCTCTCTCCTAAAATGGCGCCGCATCTGTATATAAAAGCGCTATACGCGCGGCTCGCTTCGCGCACGATAACGTATTTACCTCGTGCTACGCGGTCGGACTTTGTTCTTACCCTACATTTGTGCACGAACCTTTCAAAATCGAAGTTCAAACCATCAACGTCTGTAATTTGGTGACTGTGTGAATTCTTTTTTGTTGAAGAGCCTTCGGCTTAAACCAATCCATTATCATTGCGTTTCTCGCGCTTCGGACTCGATTAAAGTCCTTGCAAAACGCAACGTTTTTTTGCTCGGTCGACGTGAAATTTAGCAAGCTTTCTCACCGTTTTTTTCTTAATCTTTCTATGTAACTTAATTTTTCAATGAGATATTGACGAAAAAAACTAATATTTTTAACACTGTATCTTGTTTCGTTTTTCTATTTCTTCTCAGTAAGTGAGTCTGAGAACGTCGAAATTTGACCACATTCAATTTTCAGATAAAACTAAAGCCTTCTCATTAAGATGAGAATGTAATAACGAATTCTTTATTTCTTCTTGCAGAATTAAGTTCACAGTCTGGCTATAACCCTAATGGCGATTCTCTTGATAATACCAGCCAGAAACTGGGTGTTTGCCAACCTTCTTCTTCGTCTCATCAGATAGTTTATTCTCCTACCAAGCCCGAGCCTCCTCTATGTGAAAGATCCAGGTCTCTTTCTGCCAGATCTCCTCCGGCAAATTTGACTTCTGCCAGGTCTCCTCCTACCAGCTCTCCTCCTGCTAGATCTCCTCCTGCTACATCTCCTCCTGCCAGGCTTCTTCTTTCTAGGCCTCATTTCGCCAGGTCTCCTGATTATGAGGTACTTGGATATGGAATTGGACAGCTTGGACTTATTCGGCTTATCCCCTACAACAAACCACCGCACCGGCGATTCGAATTTCGAAGATATACTTTTCATCCTCATACGCCACTTCTGATGCAATCAAGAAAAAATGGAAACAAGTGCATACCAAACCTAGAACAAATTGTATTAACAACATCTAATGGTGACGTGTTTGCTATATTAGAGACTACTGGTATTCTTACTGGAATATATAACGCCAGAAGAAGAAGAAACCGGGCGAAAATAAATATAAAAAGCGGCGAGGTAACGGACTTGACCCAAGAGGAAATCGAGGAAGTTCCAGTAGGCCCCTCCCGCCCAATAAGTCGGAATTTTAGCGTTGTAGTTGTCAAATACGATTCTCTACAATTGAGCCAATAATTCAATTGAAAAAATTATCGAAATTGATACCTCAACTAGGGTTGGTGGAAAATGTGACCTCTTTGTCACCAGAGAGGCTCTTCTGTCGGACATTGCATAGTTTGAACGCAAAATGGAATATTTGATTTAGTAGTATTTATTTTTTCTAGTTAAAACCAGAATCGCTGGTTAGGAAAGTATGTTTAATGAACTCGAACTTTCTTTCTGATTCAAGAAAATGTTTGTTTTTTGTTTTTTCTGTTCGCCTTCTGCGTCTTTTTGTTTGAAAAATTGTAAAACCTCCATTTTGTGCTCATTACACGTAACAAACGAGAAAATGAATCTACGCTGAAAGAGGCGTTCAGATTTTAAGCCAATTTTAGTGTAAGATATATTACTCGCAAAAATTCTATCTAGGAGTCGCTTAGCGTGCAAGTGTAGGTCCCTAAAGCAAGTACTTTAACACCTCTCAAGTTTTTGAAAATTGTTTAAATAATCGTAATGCGATTTAATTGAAGGCAGCCTTCTTTGCAAGCAATTAGTTAGATTAGTTATGAGTGAAGACTTGAATATCGCCTCGAGTTGATAACATGTAGGTTTGTTGGACCTAAAATCATGGCTCTTTACGTTCCTGATAAAATGTTCTAAAGGATCCTAATTTTTGTTTCGCGTATCAAAACTTTCAAACCCAAGTGATTTCAATTTTCTTCACAATAATTTGAAATCCTGCAACGTATCAATTAAGTTTCGCAGACATGGGATGGCAGCTTTCACAGGTTTTCGAGTCATAGGTTAACAAACCGCATGTTTGAATTCCCTCAGGTGGTATACTTTTCTCTTCAATGCTTGTCTTGAATGATCCTAAAAGAATGAAAAGGAACTGAAATAATTGAATATATCAAATTTTTTAAGGGAATTTGTACATGCTACAAAATAATCTAAAATTGAAATAAACTAATATTAAATGTCCTTCCAGGAAGCAAACTTCCTATCCTAATCCTTCAAATCGGGTCAAATTCTGTCCGTCTCAAATTATAACGACCTAATTGCCTTCATATTTGAAGATCCCTGATCGCATACTGTAGCTCCGACAATGAACCCGGCTTCTGTTATTGCGCGTACAATTTCCTTAATGCACCAAGCGAGTTGTCCATGTGTCGTTTGAACAGCACAAAAATTATGCGTAAGCGGAATTTTTCATCTAGTTTTTATACCTTATAGCATAAAGACGAGTGCGTGTTTGGCATACCTAGAAGTACGGTTCGTGCCCCAGTCTTCGAGTCCAATAATTTCATCTTTTTCAGCGCAATATTGCAGGTGAAGTTTTTAGGAAACTTTGTCACACATCAGCACGCAAAGCTTGTCCAACAATGGCTTCTCCGTTTGGCCTCAGATTGTGAAGTCCGACCTACTGATGATTTCCAAAGATTTTAGAAGCGCGCCTAGGACACTTAAGGCGCCTCAGGCGCACACCTGTCGGATTTGGCGCTTCGCGTATAGACCTTTTTAAACTGAAGGTCAAACCATTAAAAACTGTCGATTGGTAACTGTGAATTGCCTTTTGTTAAAGCTCCTTCCGGTTCAAGAAATGCAAGAAATATTCTATATTATGATGAAATCTAGTATGCATTTTTTATTTTCATAATGATAATAATAATAATAGAACATCATTTTATCTTCCCCTAAAATAAAGACACAGCAAATAACTTGGTTTTCATCAAACTGACTAATGAAATATAAATACAAGCTCGTAAGATAATTATCTGTAAATATAATCTCAGAAAGACAAACTTGAGGCAGTATTTCTTCTAATAAAGGAATAGAATACGTATTAGTTACACTGTTAGCTACAGTTTGTCTCCTTGTTAAAAAAATGAGGCTCGTTCATCCTCTGGTCTTGTTCTTCGCTGTTATTAATAATTCTATTGGTAAATATAATAATTTAATACATCTATAATTGCTATAAAGACATTTTTCGGTTTTCCGCAAATAATTTTTTTTTTCAATTTAATACGCATTATATCCCAATTGATATTTTCTTCCAAACTGTATGGTAATTGACCACAATGAATAAGAGTTCAACCTGAATTTATTTCCGAGGAGTACAGTTTGTATATGTCTGTGTCTTCTAAAAGGGAAGGATACTTCTTTACAAGGAGCAACTTTACACGTGCGTAGCGTCGCACGTCTGTATGCTCACGTCTAAACTCAGCCGTGCACAGATGGGCGTGTCCCATATGTGCACATGCAAACATGGTACAGTCACAAATCTTCAGGCTGAAATTTATAGGTG
Organism: Andricus quercusramuli; assembly: GCA_932178445.1. Taxonomy (NCBI): domain Eukaryota; kingdom Metazoa; phylum Arthropoda; class Insecta; order Hymenoptera; family Cynipidae; genus Andricus; species Andricus quercusramuli. Next base: position 19,028 of record CAKNXH010075771.1, on the reverse strand, counting down.
GACATATGGTATCCTCCTAACTGTGCACATGCACAGATGGTAGCTGAAATTTAGACTCTAGGAGATCGACGAATTTCCTGAATTATTAAACAGGTTGGCACCAATGATTTTTTGATCTCCTCGTAGGGAATCAGAGAATGATATGCTTTAACATACTATAGAAATCATCATCCAAGCGACATCGGTCTGAGTAGGCCTTGGAAGGTGTTCGCATTTTTTTGGCATCCCTTATTTAGGGAGATCCAAACGTTTTGAGAATCATTAAAGATTTTTTGAACAACTTAGTGCACACCGGATAAAAAACAGAGAATTGGGGATTCACTGGTTTCGGAATGAGATATTTTTAATTTTTCAAATAACATTTTCGATGGATGAAACCAGAACCTCAAAAAGTGTGCAAAAGCGCAATTTAAATAATTTCTTCGAAAGTTGTCGTGTTGACAGACTACAACGACGCCAACGGCAGACATACTCATTGGGATAAGATTGTAATAATGAGTCCTATATTTCTTCTTGCAGAATTAAGTTTACAGTCTGGCTGTAATCCTAATGTCGATTGGCCTGATACTCCCCGCCCGGGTCTTTGCCAACCTTCTTCTTCTTCGTATAGTCGCATACCTCAGTCTCCTGCCAAGCCCAAGCCTCCTCTACGTGCCAGGTCCAGGTCTCCTCCCGCCAGCCCTTTTCTTAGCAGAAATCTTGATATTCAGGTACTTGGATATGGACTTGGACAACTTGGACTTATTCGGCTTATTCCTTATAGCAACCCGCTGCAGCGATTCGAGTTTCGAAGATACACTTTTCATCCCAATGTGCCACTTCTATGGCAATCAAGAAAAAATGGAAATAAGTGCTTGCCAGTCCTAGAACAAATTGTATTATCAGCATCTAATGGTGACGTTTTTGCTATATTAGATACGAGGGGTGTTCTTACTGGATTATATCATGCCAGAAGAATAAGGTACAGGGCGAAAATAAACATAGGAAGCGGTCAGATTAAGGATTTAAACCAAGATGAAATAGACGCAGTTCCAGTAGGCCCCGTTCGCCCAATAAATCGCAATTTTAGCGTAGTAGTTGCACACCACGATTCTTTACAGATAAACCAATAAAAACATCCAAACTTATACCTAAACTATGATTGGTGGAAAATTCTACCTCTATGATGTCAGGGAGGGCCTTCTATTGACAGCGTTAAAAAATTAAAACTTTAAAATCAAATGAAAATACTAAACAATATCAGCCCGCGGCTGGGCGCGTCCATGGTATTCGTAGCTACCCTAAAAAATGTCTCATTTCAATAAATGTATATTAGAAAAATTAATAATATATGCGTTGATATTGAAGCAGTCTTGATTTTTATTGTCTTGTTTTTATTCTCGAAAAATACATTTTAATTCGTCTCCGATAAGTCTTATCATTTGTAAAATGATAATTAAGTAGGCGAGAAGTTGCTTGAAATATGGTGTCCTGATTTATAGCTCGAATTCACGCATACTTTCCCGTTTTATCATTGCTGCTAAGGACATAGCAGACGACGGTTTTTATTTTATCGTAGGATAAACTTTCGCCAAACAGCATGTAAACTTTAACAGCAGAAAATTTTATATGCAACGGAATTTAACTTTAGTTTTAATTTCTATGTATTATAAGTGTAAACATGTTTTTGTTTATTATAACTTCTTGGACACTTAGTATAGTGGTCATTTATTTCAATTATTCACGAGTCAGGTTGGCATATAGCAGTAGGTTTAGCGGGAAATTTCAAAGGATTTGAGTTACTCCAATTGACAAAAGGCGTCCCAAATGCTTCTTGAAGTTTCTCGTTAGGTCAGGATGGAGGACGCTTCTTCAGGATAGTCGGATTACTCCGGAAATACATAAATGAAAAGAAAAAACAGGCAAAATAAATTCATAATAATAAAGGAACTGAATTGGACAAACCCCAAGTATTGGAAAACCATGCAGCTTACAGATTCAGAAACTATGATGAAGTCTTTGTATTTTAAAATCAATGAAATTAAATTTTTTTGAAAATTATTGAATCTCTGAAAATTAATTGCTTGTAACTTGCGATAAAATTGCAACGTCACACTATGGTCTCTGAACAATTTGCGAAGTCATTTTAGTAGCCTATAATGCCCAGTTTCTGAATCAATTGGGTTATTATACCTATTATAGTAGTAACTATAAATGATGGAAAACTAATAATATTTTGAGAAAACAAAATATAACGGTTATGAACGAATATTGCAGGTCGGCTTCGAATTTCATACTCCTTGAAAAAATGGAAGACGTGGTAAGTTACGTATGATAGGAAATTAATTAATTTCAGCGGCGTGAGTCATTTTTTTATAACATTAATACTAGTTGATTCATTTCAGCTTTCTTTAAAAATATGAAACTTTTTAAATATAATACTAGAGATATTTTAAACTATCTTTATTATTGTATGAAGATTTTAAAAGGAAATCGGAAAGTATAAATAATTATACCTTAAGACTGGCTAATGAAATACAAATACAATCTCGAACGATAATAATCTCTCAAGATACTCTTATAAGGACCAGCTTGAGGCAATATTTACTTCAATAAAGAAACAGAATACTTATTGGTTACAATGTTGACTACAGTTTTTCCTTCAATTGGAAAAGATGAGGATCATTTTTACTCCGACTTTATTCTTAGTGGTTATTCTAAATTATATTGGTAAATATAATAATTTTATAGATCTATAATTACTATACAAACATTTTTTGGTTTTTTGAAAATGAAAATTGTTCAGATTCAATCCGCATTATATCCTAATTGCTATTCTCAACTCTATCTGTGTTTGACCAAAATGAGAAATAACTTCATATGAATTCATTCCCAACATAATCAGATTGTTTGTGAAATAAATAGAAAAGAAAGGAAAAGTATTTTCATGGAGAAACTTTATACGTGCGTAACGATGCACGTCCATATGTGAACGTCTAAATTTGGTCGTGGAAAATTGGTCGTTTTCATATGTGGACGTACAAGCACGATACAGGCTCAAATATGCACGTCGAAATTCAGACGTGCACACATGGTATCCGCCACTTGTGCACGTGCACAGATAGTATTCTTCCAACTACGTGCGTGCGCAGATGACACGCTTTCATCTGTTCACGCTGAAATTTAGACACTACGAGATCGACAAATCTCCTAAATTGTTCAACTGATTCGCACCGATGATATTCTGATCATCTTGCAACACATCAGGCAATCCAATCAGAGAACTCTTTCAAACATGATCGTGTTTACATACTACACGATGACATCGACAGACAGACATAGAAATAAAATCCATTTTTCTCAATCAGTGAGTCTGAAAACATAGAGATTTGATGAAAGACAACTTTCAGATGAAATTAATGCTTTGTCAATGAGATGAGAATGTAAAAATGAATCCTCTATTTCTTCTTGCAGAATTAGGTTTGCAGTCAGGCTGTAACCCAAATGACGATTTGCCTGGTACTCCGCACTTGCAACTAAGTCTTTGCCAACCTTCTTCTTCGTCTCGTCGCATACGTCACTCACATGCCGAGCCTGAGCCTCCTCTACGTGAGAGGTCCAAGTCTCCTCCGGCCAGGGCTCCTCCTGCCAGATCTCCTCCGGCCAGGGCTCCTCCTGCCAGGTTTCCTCCTGCCAGGCTTCCTCTTTCTAGGCCTCCTCTTGCCAGCACTCTTGATTATCAGGTACTTGGATATGGAATTGGACAGCTTGGACTTATTCGACTCATTCCCCGCATCAATCCGCACCGGCGATTTGAATTTCGAAGGTACACTTTTCATCCCGATTTGCCACTTCTAATGCAATCAAGAAAAAAAGGAAATAGGCCCATGCCAATCCTAGAACAAATTGTATTAACAGCATCTAATGGTGACGTCTTTGGAATATTAGAGACTGATGGTGTTCTTACTGGAATATATAATTCTAGAAGAAGAAGTAACCGCGCGAAAATAAATATAGGAAGCGGCGAGGTAACGGACTTGACCCAGGAGGAAATGGAAGAAGTACCAGTAGGCATCGCCCGCCCAATAAAACGGTATTTCAGCGTAGTAGTTACGAACCACGATTCTCTACAGATAAACCAATAACTTGGCGGGCACATTCTCATCGCGCACTACACGCGCGTCAGTTGGATTTACGCTTCGCTCTTGATAATGCATTTATCTCTCGCTGAGCGCTTGGTCTTTTCACTTTCCATCAACAACTGTAATTTGGTGAATGTGAATTGTTTGTTGTTAAACACTTCATCGGTTTAACGGACATTCCCATCACGTGTCTCATGCTTTGCACTCGATTGAAATATACTAAAATGCGAAATTTTCCATATTATGTTCAACTCTATGATATTAAATGTGTATTATCATAATTTCTGTACCTCGGTCCAGGATTACTTATTCAGATATTGTAAAATAAAGTACAAATAATATTTCTTATGATTATTTGAATGTTTGTTCCTTATTTTCCATTAATCCTTATTCAAAGCTACCCTGAAAAATCCATTATTCCAATACATGCATATCATTCGAATTGGCAAACATCCTATTGTTATAAGTAATAAAATACCGTTTTTATCCTCTAAGCCTTTTTCGGTATTTTATTAACATGTTACTAATATTGCAAAATGTGGAATAATCGACACGTATTATTAAGAAAAACTATAAGAAAAGTTAAAAAGTTCGTACTAATCCTGACACAGTTAAAAGTAGCTTCTAATTTGTAATAATTAAGGAAAACGTTAATTTGATTAGATAGCAGCAGGAAGCTGCATATATTATTCTTCTCTTTTCTTCTAGGTAAAGTTTCTCATTTTGGAATTGGTAATTTACCATTGGATCGTTGAATAAATGTAAGGATTAGTTTTATTAGGCAAATACAATGATAGTTCATTAATTTTAGCTAACAATTTGTTTTCAATTAAATACAATTACTCGAACTTTAGTTTTCCAAAGAATTTAAGTTGTTGCAATAAGACTCATCCACTATTTCCAAATTTGGCAAGCAACATGAGTCTTATTGGTGGGACTAAAAAATTCAGGTTCAAGGTAAGATACAGAATTTTTTGCGAAACTTTCAAATTCCCTCTCCATTCCTCCTCCTTCCTTTTCTTCTTCTTCATCTAACCCAACATTCCTTTCACCCATGCTTCTGCCCTTTTATCGCCCTTTTCATGCATCAATACCTCCATGCTTATCGCACTCTTTCTCACACAAATATTGCACTCTCGCCCTTTATATAATCCACCCGTAATTCATATTGAACCTTAACCGTCTTATTCTCTCCTTCCCTTGTGCCTGCTCTCTCTCTCTATGCCATTCTTCTTCACCACCTCATATACCTTTCTCCCCTGCTCATTCATCCTTTTCACTTCATTCATTTTGTAGCCCATTGCTTCTAAAAAACCTACCTCTTTCAACCTCCATCTTCCCCTGTACTCCTCTGTTTTCCTTCTTTCACCAACATTCCCTAACCCGCTTACTTCCCACCTCTTCCAAAAAATTTTCCTCGTACTTACACGCTCGACTCGCGGTTAGCATCCCTAAACTTGTTCTCCCCGCCTCACGCCTAACAATATAATTTCACGTATTCCTTGCCAACCCCAATTTTCACTTTTCATACCTCTCCGATGTCCTATTCATCTCCTCACTTTGCTTCCACCTCCACACCTCCACACCTCTACTCCATAAAATAGCACACTCATCAATAGCGAGTTAAACAATTTCATTCCTTCCAAAATCATCCGCAAATAACTTCCCCCCCCCTATACCTGCCTCATCACCACATTTCCTATCCTCACTCTCTCTTTTATGTGACCATCCACTCCCCCATTTCTCCGAAAGAAGAAGGCCAGGTACACAAACTCTTTTCACTCCTGCACCGCCTATTCGTTTCACTTCCATTCCCCTCCCTCATCCCTTCCACCTCCTTTCCTGAACACCATAACCTTGACTTTTCCGCACTTAGCTCTAACCTATTCTTATCCAGGTATCTTCTCACCTTATCTTTCGTCTCTTCATATCTCTCTCGCCATCTTAATCAGGCCTCTCTCCACTCCCCTCTTCTCCATCGCTTCCCACAACCTCCCCACATCCACCGAAGAAAACGCGCCTTTGAGGTCCACAAAAACGCGTACACTTTCGCCCCCTTCTTAGTTAACTCTCTATCCACAACGTAGTATGCCATGCAATGTCCTTCACGATACGATTTAATTATTTTTTGAATAAAAATGCAGTTGGTAAATATTTAAAGGCATTAAAATGTACGTTGTTTTAAATGCCAGTCTATGAGTTCTAATCCACCCCTTGTTATAGGGTGGGTGGTACGGGTCAATCGTTATTACGATTGCAGCTGGACTGTGAACTCACTTCTACAAGACGAAATAGAGGGTCTATTTTTACATTCTTATCCCAACGAGGAGGCATTAGTTTTATGTGGAAATTCCTGCACTTGCTGGTAAGCAATAACGACGTTCTTATATCAATCGGTAGAAAGGAACAATCTTAAATCTTAAATGCCTTAATTTCTCAATATTTGATATTGCATTAATAAATTCATATGCTGGACCGATCTTCATTCGTTGATAATACTAGATAACAGATAATAATAATAGATTTTTGTAAAATCGACCGCGCCGCTTTACCCGCTTTTCCCCTACTCTTTGTTATTTCTTTCACCTTGTACCTAGCAGAGTAGTCCAAATCAGGAATTCAGTCTTCAAGTTCGGGTAGAGCTTACAGTTCTTAATCGATTTCGATCTTTTCTTAGAAATGCTCAGCATCAAATCAACAATAATGTCTAGATATTATTTTGTTTCATTTATCCTTATGTTATTTATTGTATAAATAAATAAATTAGATACATGAGATCTTTTGAAAATATTAGTTTTTTATCGCGGATGAAAAGACTTGAATGAAGTTTCTGTGTATCAGAATCAATGCTGAAACTTGAGAAATATAAATAATTGGTCTATGAATGAAGCTAATTGTTAAAAGTAGATTACATTCACAAAAACGTTAGATATAGTTGCGAGTAGCGGCTGACTAACCAGGTTCCGCATCATCTTCTTTTCGTCGCATACCTCATTCTCCTGCCAATTTTAAGCCTCCTCTCCGTGCCAGGTCCAGGTCTCCTCCTGCCAGCCTTTTCCTCAGCAGAAGTCTAGATGTTCAGGTACTTGAATATGGACTTGGACAACTTGGACTTATTCTGCTTATTATCTATAGCAACTGGTACCGGCGATCCGAGTTTTGAAGATACACTTTTCATCCCGATTCGCCGCTTCTATGGCAATCAAGAAAATATCGCAATGAGTGACTTGCCAATCCTAGAACAAATTGTATCAGCAACATCTAATGGTGACGTTTTTTCTATATTAGAGAAGAGGGGTATTCTTAACTGATTATTTATTTCCTAAAGAATAAGGTACCGGCCGAAAATAAATATAGGAAGCGGAGAGATTATGGAACTAACCCAAGACGAAGAATTATTATATTAGTAGCGGAAACCTCTATCGATTTTATTGACGAAAATCACATATACTATAATAGGAAACTAATTGGAACTTTCTTTATAACAGGAGACCATTTTAAATTGATAACAGAAAATATCAGACTACCTTGAAATTTAGCAAAAATATCACCAGGAGTTATGACAAAAATAATTATGCGTTTAAAAATGTATTTAATATTGTAAAATTTAAAAGGAAAAAATTATATCAGGACTTGATATTCATTTTCTTGCCAAATCTTTCAGCTTTCTTTGAAAAAATGAAACTTTTTAAGTATAATATCAGAGCTATTTTAAATTTTCTTCCTTATTGTATGAAGATTTTTAGATGAAATCGGAAATTATAAATTATTATACCTTAAGACTGGCTAATGGAATATAAGTACAATCTCGAACGATAATAATCTCTTAAGATAATCTCATAAGGACAAGCTTCAGGCAATATTTACTTCAATAAAGAAACAGAATACTCATTAGTTACAATTTTAACTACAGTTTGTCCTTTAATTGGAAAAGATGAGGATCATTTTTACTCCGGCTTTATTCTTAGCGATTATTCTACACTGTATTGGTAAATATATTAATTTGATACATCTGTAATTACTATACAAACATTTTTTGGTTTTTCGAAAATGAAAATTGTTCAGATTCAATCCATATTATATCCTAATTGCCATTCCCAACTCTATCAGCATTTGACCAAAATGAGTATGAATTTAATCTTAATTTAGTCCCAACGAATCCAGATTGTGTGTTGTATAAAAGCACAATTGGTCGCTCCCACCTGTGTGCGTGCAAATTGGTTCAGTCCCAAATCTGCACTTCGAAATTCAAACATGCACGCATGGTATCCTCCCACTTGTGCACATGCACAAAAGGTACACTTTCAACTGTGCACACTGAAATTAGACACTGAGAGATCGACAAATTTCCTAAATTATTTAACTGGTTTCGCATTAATAATTTTCTAATTACTTTGTAATAAACCAGGGAATGATATGATGTCGCATCCCATGAAAAGCATCATCCAAGGGACACTAGTCTGAATTTGCCTCAAAAAGTTTCACAATTTTTTTTGATCTCTTATTTAAGTAGATCACAAGTCGCCTGCGGCCCAACTGGGCCCGAAACGGCGACTAGCCAATGAGATTGTTACCCCCGCCAGGTTCAGGTGGGCCTTAAAGTCTTTCAGTCCTTACAAGTCTCCTGGCCCAGATGGCATATATCCAGTCCTCTTACAGAGGGCTGGAGAGATCATCATAGGGCCGCTAGTGAGACTAGCTTGCGGAAATCTCAAGGATTTCCGTCCCATCAGCCTAACATATTTCTTACTAAAACAGTGGAAAGACCTATGGATAGATATATCCGCGATAAGGTCTTCTCAAGTAGGCCAATTGTCTAATGCCAATTCGTACATTATTTTGAAATAGCCAATTTTTCCTTGTTATATTTTTTCGTAAGTTTCATAGTTTTGCTGGCAAATGAAATTTTTTATCTTTGTAAAAGCATTTTCGATTAATAAAATCCGAACATTTGGTCAAAAATGGCTAATCAGCAAACCCGTCCTTTCCTTCAGGCGTGAAAAATGTGCAAAAGCGCAATACAATCAGATAATTCCTTCGAAAGTTATCGTGTTAAGAGACTTCTGATTCAGTTGAGCCTGTGAAAATGAATCCTCTATTTCTTCTTGCAGAATTAAGTTTGCAGTCAGGCTGTAAACTGAATGACGATGGGCCTGGTACTCCGCACCTGGAACTGAGTCTTTGCCAACCTTCTTCTTCTTCGTCTCGTCGCATAACTCACTCACCTGCCGAGCTCGAGCCTCCTCTACGTGAAAGGTCCAGTTCTCCTCCTGCCAGGCCTTATCTTGCCAGGTTTCCTCCTACCACGTTTCCTACTGCCAGGCTTCCTGTTTTCAGGACTCCTGATTATCAGGTACTTGGATATGGAATTGGACAACTTGGACTTATTCGGCTTATTCCCCATAGCAATCAGTACCGGCGATTCGAATTTCGAAGATACACTTTTCATCCCGATTCGCCACTTCTAATGCAATCAAGGAAAAAAGGAAATAGGCCCCTGCCAATCCTAGAACAAATTGTATTAACAGCATCTAATGGTGACGTCTTTGGAATTTTAGAGACTGATGGTGTTCTTACTGGAATATATAATTCCAGAAGAAGAAGTTACCGCGCAAAAATAAATATAGGAAGTGGCAGGGTTACGGAGTTGACCCCAAAAGAAATGGAGGAAGTTCCAGTAGGCATCTCCCGTCCAATAAAACGTAATTTTAGCGTAGTAGTTACGAACCACGATTCTCTACAGCTAAACCAACAATTTAATTGAGAAAAAAATCCAAACTGGTATCTAAACCATGTTTGGTGGAAAATGCGACCTCATTGCGGTCGGAGAAGTTCCCCAATCGACATGGTTGAAAAATAAAAACTGCTTGAAATATTCCCAAAATGCGATATTTTCTATATTGCAAAATTATGTACAAATATTATTTTTCATGATTATTGGAAATTTTTCGCTTATTTTCCATTAATATTCATTCGAAGCTACCCTGAAAATTGTATAGAAACAGGATTCCCAAATTTCCCGTTGATATTGATTCTGAATATATCAATACGTGCGATAGGATTTTGTAAAGATTTGAATATTCAAAAATTAATTGCACAATTGGGAAAATATTCAGATATGAAAGAAGTGTGACTAAAATTAAATTAAGTGTTGATTTATTCCTAGTTGGTAGATAATTATGTAATAAAAATGTTATTTAACATTGAAACAGAATACTTATCAATTACACTGTTAATTACAGTTTGTCCTTTAATTGGAACCGATGGGGATAATTTTCACTCTGGTTTTATTCTTAGCGTCCAGTGTTAATTCTATTGGTAAATATAATAATTTAATACATCTATAATCACCATAAAAACATTATTTGGTTTTCCGCAAATGGAAATTGTTCCGAGATAATCCGTGTTATATCCTAATTGCTATTTTCTTCAAAATTCAATGGGTGTTTGACCACAATGAGTACAAATTTAATATGAATTTATTCCCAACGAAATCAGATTGTGTGTGACATAATGGGAAAAGAAAGGAAAATTCTTTTCATGGAGAAACATTATACGTACGTAACGATGCACGTCCATATGTGAAAATCTAAATGTGGACGTCCACAATTGGTCGTTTCCATATGCGGACGTGCAAACATGATACAGTCCCAAATCTGCACCTAGAAATTCAAACGTGCACACATGGTATCCGCCACTTGTGCACGTGCACAGATAGTACACTTCCAACTACGCGCGTGCGCAGATGGCGCGCTTTCAAATGTTCACGCTGAAATTTAGGCACTAGGATAACTCCTTCAAACGTAATCGTGTTTACATACTTCACGATGACACCGACAGACAGACATCGAAATGAAATCCATTTTTTCTCAATCAGTGAGTCTAAAAACGTAGAGATTTGGTGGAAGTCAATTTTCAGATAAAGCTAACGCTTCCTCATTGAGATGAGAATGTGAGAATGAATCCTCTATTTCTTCTTGCAGAATTAGGTTTACAGTCAGGCTCTAACCCAAATGACGATTTGCCTGGTACTCCGCACCTGGAACTAAGTCTTTCCCAACCTTCTTCTTCGTCTCGTCGCATACCTCATTCACCTGCCAAGCCTGAGCCTCCTCTACGTGAGAGGTCCAGGTCTCCTCCTGCCGGGCCTCATCTTGCCGGGGCACTTGATTATCAGGTACTTGGATATGGAATCGGACAACTTGGACTAATTCGACTTATTCGCCGTATCAATCCGCACCGGCGATTCGAATTTCAAAGGTACACTTTCCATTCCCATTTGCTACTTCTAATGCAATCATCAAGACAAGTAAATAGGAACCTGCCAATCCTAGAACAAATTGTATTAGCAACATCTAATGGTGACGTGTTTGCAATATTGGAGACTAGTGGTATTCTTACTGGCATATATAATTCCAGAAAAATAAGGCACCGGTCGAAAATGAATATAGGAAGCGGCGAGGTAAAGGACTTGGCCCAGGAGGAAATGGAAGAAGTGCCAGTAGGCACCACCCGCCCAATAAAACGGTATTTTAGCGTAGTAGTTACGAACCACGATTCTCTACAGCTGAACCAATAATTCAATTGGAAAAAATTATGAAAATAGTACATTATGATACAAGTAGGGGAATCACCAACCCGCACGCGTCTCATTTACTATTTTTTGCAACCCCTGTAAAGGGAAGTTCGTGACATAAGAAATATTGGTAGGTAATAAGATTGTTGGGGGGCGGAGGGGCGGAGGCTTCGTTATACTCGACTCTCTCAAACGTAAGCTTCCCAAAGATACACGAAGTTGCACCAGGCAAACTAACCTAAACGGTCAACTTCTCAGCAGACGAAATTCTGACAGAAAAAAAATAAAAGAAAAGCTGACAAATTCTGGAATTGGTTGTAATCTGGCGCGCGATTCAAAATCGAATTAAATTTTGTAACGTAAAATTTTGACCAATGGCAGCTTATACTGTTGGATCACTCATTCGGTGGCTTCAGATTGGTTGTGATAATTCTTGCGACCAATCAGAAACTAGCGGTTCCCTTAATTTCCGTGCGTGGAATACAGCAGATACACACTTTCCTTCAAAGTATGCTTGATGGTCAACATTCCCGCATGAAATTTTGTGCAGGAATGTTATGATTCCGGCACACTTTGACTTCATCAAGAATCAGATAGCGGCAGGAAGCGGCGTATCTTATTCTTCTCTTTTCTTCTAGGTAAAGTTTTTTATTTTGGAATTGGTAATTTACCATTGGATCGTTGAATAAATGTAAGGATTAGTTTTATTAGGCAAATACAATGATAGTTCATTCATTTTCGCTAACAATTTGTTTGCAATTAAATATAATCACACGAACTGTAGTTTTTAAAAGAATTTAAGTTGTTGAAATAAGACTCATCCGCTATTTCAAAATTTGATGACTTCATTGTTCTAACTTTTGCATAACATCATCAGTTTTTCTCACTTACTTGGCAAGCAACTCGAGTGTTAATAGTGGGACTCAAAAATTCAGGTTCAATGTAAGATACAGCCGTTTTTGCGAAATTGTCAAATTCCTTATTCTTTACATGTTCCGAAACGTGATTTTTTTTTTTTCTTTTTTCTTTTTTCTTTTTTTTTCACATATAGATATTTAATATCTTAATTGCCGGGAAAAGTTGATCAAAGTTTGAAGAATTCTATCGGTGTTTGGTAAATGTAAATTAGTTTATTTTTGAACATAAAAATCCGAGCATCTCTTATTGATTTTTATAAATAATCAAGTGCGGCGAATGTCAGCAGGATTCTTTAATGTTACCTGATCTGAGGTTTTGAGTTTGATACCGTCAACCAATTTGTTTTCAAATAACTTTCCCTTTTAACCTCCATCTTCCCACCCCTCTCCTGTTCTCCTTCTCCCACCAACACTACCTAACCAGCTTACACCCTCCCTCTTTCAAAAATTTCGCCTCATATTTACACATTTGACTCCCGGTTAGAATCCCTAAACTTGTTCTCCCCGCCTCACGCCTAACGATAAAATTAGGCGTATTTCTCGCCAACCCTAGTGTCTACTCTTCCTACCTCTCCAGTGTCCTATTCACTTCCTCACTTTGCTTCCACTCATACCTGCCTCATCACCATATTTGCTCTCCTCACTCTCTCTTTTATGTCACCATCCACTCCCCCATTTCTTCAAAACAAGAACCCCAGGTACACAAACTCTTTCACCTCCTGCACCGCCTTTCCGCTCCACTTTCATTCCCCTCCATCAACCCTTTCACCTCCTTTCCTAAACAGCATAACCTTGACTTTTATGCATTTAGCTCTAACCTATTCTTATCCATGTATCTTCTCACTTTATCTGTCGTCTCTTCATATCTCCCTCACCATCTCGATCAGGTCTCTCTCCACTCCTCTCTTCTCCATCGCCTCCCACAACCTCCTCCTATCCACCGAAGAAAACGCGCGTTTGAGTTCCACAAAAACGCGCATACTTTCGCCCCCTTCTTCGTTAACTCTCTATCCACCACGTGCTGCGGAACGTAGATTATTGTCGGTAGTGCCCCTACCCGCTCTAAATCACGCTTGCGTCTCCGGAAATTGAATCAAATTTCATCAGATACGATTGATGAAATTATTTCCAAGATTGATTTTTATAATCAATTTGCCTATTTCATTAATCAAATTCTGATGAAAATTCTACTTTAAAAGTTCTGTTCAAAAATATTTTCTTCAAATTGTGCCTATTTTATTAATTAAAATAATTCTGATGAAAATTCTACTTTGAAAGTTCTATTCAAAAATATTTTCTTCAAATTGTGCCTATTTCATTGATTGAAATAATTCTGATGAAAATTCTACTTTGAAAGTTCTGTTCAAAAATATTTTATTCAAATTGTATTGTGAAAATGAAAATTATTTAAAAACACGAAAAAAAGTAAACTTATTACATATTTTTCTATTAGGTAATATCACTGAACTTACTGATTTCTTTATAATTTTTTGAACTGTTTCACCATGTATGAATCGTCTAAAAAGATTACCCAAATTATCAAGCCCGCAAAGTACATTTGATCAAGACACGTTTTCCGTGAGTACTTTCAGCATTTGATGATGCGGCGAATGAGTCGAGCGACATGGGCGGTTGTCACTAAACGTTCGAATTATTTGACAAAACGCGCTATTGAAAATTAACACGAGAGATTATTGCCAATTCCAAGAACAGGCCGGGCTGAACGCAACACTTACAGAGCTCGAGCTGCTGTTGCTATTAGCAAGAGCGGCTCGTGTGAATTGTAGAGCGGTCAGTGCGTTGACAACTGAGGCTCGTGTCGTTCCAAAAAAATTTATTTCGACACTGACCGCTCGTGCCAAAAGCAGTGGCAGCTCTTGATGCGGTCGCTCCGTGTAGTCCCTGAATTTATGAAGTACCTACAGGTAAGGGTGAGTCATATTCGGCCGTATCAGCCCCTTCTTACAGTGTAGGTTTTTCCCAGCCCTAAAAGCCCTGAAAAGCCCAAAACCAAATCTGGCTAACGGATGCGTGGCCCTGTATCACCCATCTTTTATAATTACTGCTGTCCAAATTAATCTGAAGAAATTTCTATATTTCAGACTTGTCACAGTTCAGCTATGCTGACCTTCTTGACGTCCTCGTCACGTAGGATTCATTGCGATTTACAATTTGCTTGTAACTGCGACCATAGGTCCCTGATTTTCTAAAATACGACTTACTAGGCACCCTAACGAACCTAAGGGCTCACGCACACTACATAAAAATTCGCTCATGCTCACAGACTCTTATATAGTCTACATTTAAGATTCTACCATGAAGGAATAATGTACTCCTTCATTTCACGATGATTGTTCAGGAATCAATTCAAGGCAATCAACCGAGATTACACGTTGTTAACGTTTGTTACTTTGTCTCTCGTCTTCGATAACCTCAACCGCATATCGGTCATTCCGCAAAACCTTTTTTATCTCGAAGGGGTCTTCTCTTTTTAGGTTATAACTTTCGACTTTTGCCTGCAGATGGAGAATCGCTCAAAATCGCCTTCCAAATCCGTGTCGATTTCTTTTTTCATCTCCGGCAAATCATTCGCGACACGTTCCTGTATTTTTGCCTCACGACACTTGTGCGCACGAGTCACTACACTACCCTCTGGCACTGTGAGAGTCACACCTGAGAGATTTAATACAGGAGGCACTGCCTGACCTTTTTCATTAGTCTCCCCTATGCAACGTGGAATAGGATGCCCTGATTCTTTCATATCACCATTTACAAAGAGTTCGGTGTCTTTAAAATCACTTTCGACACAGATTAGACTGCTGCTGTCGTGAACATGTCTCGTCTTTCTTCGATTAACAGCTGATCTGCCAGGCTGGTAATCACCACATGTCTGTTCAATTTAGGGGTGACCCACGAGTAAGGGCATTGCCAGCTTCTAAATGTAGCAGCAGCTCGTATAATTCCTTGTACCTGTCTAAGGGACACATATTGGCTTTTTCCACCTGGACATGGACCTGGATCTTGCAGTGGAAGTTCTTCTTAAACCTGACTGCCAGGTTATCTCAGTTGTTTCTCTCACCACATTCTTCGCCATTATCAATCCAGTCGACGATGTTGATATCCTTTTTCACTGCAATTTCAGGAAAATCTATTAATATCAGGATGTCTAGCGATCCGGAAATTTTGTGTATCTTTAAAATACGGCTAATGCCAAAAATTCATGACGAGATGCAGGAATACAGGATATACATGCAGGATGCAGGATATGGATTTTTTATGTAGGGATGAAACGAGGAAGAAAAACTGGAAGTCGAAATTGTTCTCGGAAAAGGGACCTTCAATCTGCGGCGGAAAAGAAGCGCAAGGCGGATGACTCGAAACAAGTTATTAGTGATTATTTATGGATTAGCTGAATATTTTATACAATTTGGATTTCATGTAAGAGTATAATTATTTGTATTTCGGGAGTATTGACAGTATAAATGATGTTAAAGAAGACCTGTATGAAGAAAACTGGTACAGCAGACGCAAAACCAACAATAAAGAAGTAGAAGTGGCTGTTTTAGAAAAACTTGTCGGTGCTATTTCCAAACCAGTGCCGGAACTGCATTTGCCTGCATCGCCACAATACGACAGAATCGACTACTTCGTTCGATTTTTAGCCGAGAGTTTACGTCCAACAAAATCTGTTACCACTTTTTCCAGTTTTCAATTTTTAACACTCAAAAACTCATTTCATCCTAAAATATTTCGACAAATAGACATATTTCAGGATAGCCTATCGAAAAGCAATAAACCATTTTTTTTCGGAACAAATTTTTCTAGGTCAATAAAATTGAAAAATTAAAACTTTAAAAAATGGAAATTTTTTCAATTTAAGTAACAAATACTCATTCAATAAATGAAAGCATTAGGACAATTCTGAATGTACAGTATTTTAAATGGAAATTTTAAATTCATAAATTTTCTAAACGGTTGATAATGTAAATTAGAAATGATAAACCCTCCAATGTAAATAGACCAGTAGGTTCCTGACACGATTCCGAATGTATCAATACGTATGATAGGATATAAAAACTTCCAAATGGTTCATTATCACATTCTGATTCATCAATCTCAGCCGCCTGCGTCATTTTTTTATAAAATTAATACTAGTTGATTCATTTTCAATTGTTGGATTAATATGTAATTAAAAGTTTATTTAATATTGTAAAATTCAAAAGAGAAAAATTCTATCGGGCCTTGTTATTAATTTTCTTGCCAAATCTTTCAGCTTTCTTTGAAAATATAAAACTTTTTAAATATAATATTAGAGCTATTTCAAATTATCTTTATTATTGTATGAAGACTTTGAAATAAAATCGGAAATTATAAATTATTATACCTTAATACTGGCTAATGAAATATAAATACAATCTCGAACGATAATAATCTCTTAAGACATTCTCACAAGTACAAGCTTGAGGCAATATTTACTTTAATAAAGAAACAGAATACTTATTAGTTACAATGTGAACTACAGTTTGTCCTTTAATTGGCAAAGATGAGGATCGTTTTTACTCCGGCTTTATTCTTAGCGGTTATTCTAAATTATATTGGTAAATATAATAATTTGATATATCTATAATTACTGTACAAACATTTTTTGGTTTTCCGCAAATAAAAATCGTCCAGGTTTAATCCGTATTACATCCTAATTGTTATTCCCAACTCTATCGGTGTTTGACCAAAATGAGTACGAATTTAATCTTCATTTACTCCCAACGAATTCAGATTTTGTGTCGTATAAAAGTACAATTGGCCGCTCCCATCTGTTTGCGTGCAAACTGGTACAGTTCGAAATCTGCACCTCGAAATTCAAACGTGCACGCATGGTATCCTCCCACTTGTGCACATGCACAAAAGGTACACTTCCAACTGTGCACGCTGAGATTAGACACTGAGAGATCGACAAATGTCCTAGATTATTTAACTGGTTTCGCATCAATAATTTTCTAATTACTTTGTAATAAACCAGGGAATGATATGATGTCGCATCCCATGAAAAGCATCATCCAAGGGACACTAGTCTGAATTTGCCTCAAAAAGTGTCACAATTTTTTTTGATTCCTTATTTAAGTAGATCCCAAGTCGCCTACGGCTCAACTGAGCCCGAAACGGTGACCAGCCAACGAGATTGTTATCCCCGCCAGGTTCAGGTGGGCCCTAAAGTCTTTCAGTCCTTACAAGTCTCCTGGCCCAGATGGCATACAGCTAGTCCTCTTACAGCGGGCTGAAGAGATCATCATAGGGTCGCTAGTGAGACTTGCTAGGGTTAGTCTGACGTTGGGACGTGTTCCGGCGGCATGGAAGGGTACGAGAGGAGTCTTCATTCCAGGAGCAGGTAGGATCGGTTACACCTTATCCAAGGACTTCCGTCCCATCAGCCTAACATATTTCTTACTAAAAACAGTGGAAAGACTTGTGGATAGATATATCCGCGATAAGGTCTTATCAAGTAGGCCAATCGTCTAGTGCCAATTTGTAGATAATTTTGAAATGGACAATTTTTTCTTGCTATATTTTTTCGTAAGTTCCATAGTTTTTCTGGCAAATGAAATTCTTTATCTTTGTAAAAGCATTTTCGATTAATAAAATCCGAACAATTGGTCAAAAATAGCTAGTCAGCTAACTCGTCCTTTCCTTCAGGTCTAAAAAATGTGCGAAAGCGCAATCCAATCAGATAATTCCTTCAACAGTTATCGTGTTAAGAGACTTCTCATTCAGTTGAGCATGCGAGAATGAATCCTCTATTTCTTCTTGCAGGATTAAGTTTACAGTCAGGCTGTAACCTGAATGACAATTGGCCTGGTACACCGAGCCTTGAACTGAGTCTTTGCCAACCTTCTTCTTCTTCGTCTCGTTGCATAGCTCACTCACCTGCCGAGCCCGAGCCTCCTCTACGTGAAAGGTCCAGGTCTCCTCCTGCAAGGACTTGTCTTGCTAGGTTTCCTCCTGCCAGGTCACCTCGTGCCACGTTTCCTACTGACAGGCTCCCTTTTTTTAGGACTCCTGATTATCAGGTACTTGGATATGGAATCGGACAACTTGGACTTATTCGGCTTATTCCCCATAGCAACCAGTACCGGCGATTTGAATTTCGAAGATACACTTTTCATCCCGATTTGCCACTTCTAATGCAATCAAGAAAAAAAGGAAATAGGCCCCTGCCAATCCTAGAACAAATTGTATTAACAGCATCTAATGGTGACGTCTTTGGAATATTAGAGACTGATGGTGTTCTTACTGGAATATATAATTCCAGAAGAAGAAGTTACCGCGCGAAAATAAATATAGGAAGTGGCAAGGTTACGGAGTTGACCCCAAAAGAAATGGAGGAAGTTCCAGTAGGCATCTCCCGTCCAATAAAACGGA
>CAKNXH010075770.1:0-39127 GCA_932178445.1 Andricus quercusramuli | reverse complement strand
GACGTGGCAGGAAGAGAAGTGGCAGGAGGAGATCTGGCAGGAGGAGACCTGGCAGGAGGAGACCTGGGAGGAGGAGACCTGGTAGGAGGAGAAGTGACAGGAACAAACCTGGCTGAAGGAGACCTAGACCTTTTACGTAGAGGAGGCTTGGGCTCGGAAGGAGACTGAGGTATGTGACCAGATGAGGAAGAAATAGGTTGACAAAGACCTTGTTTCAAGCTGATAGTATCAGGCCAATCGCCATTGACGTTACAGCCAGACTGTGAACTCAATTCTGCAAGAAGAAATAGATTCCATTTGTCAGCTAAAGTATAGGATATACGAAAAATTTGTTGAGGAGAGAAAGCGTTAATTTCAAAATGAACTGAAAGTTTTGAAGAAGACTATTTTTTAACATTTTGCACATATCTGGAATCACGGAAAGTTTACCTCAGTTTGAAGTAAACAACTGACTATTACCCTGCTTGAACGATATATGGTAATGCGCAAGTAGTAACTTTGGGAATAATGTTTAGGGCTGTTGGAGCGGGGTGCACAACAATTGCGAAATCTGTGAAGCACTCAAAACTTACCAACAACCTACGATAATTCGGATTTTAGGTTTTAAAAATGCATTTTGAATATTTTCTAGACCCCGCAAGGGGTTTTGCGGTAGCGGGAGAGAAGTGAGTCTCTGGTTTTTCGAAAAAATACGGCCACTGCCAAAAAGTGTGAGTAAAAGAGTGTAGCAATGACGTGAAGTGTGAAGGAAGCCGTCTGACAGCTGATGGCGCTGATAGCCTGATCGTAGTAGATCGTACTACGAAAATGTGCTGTCGGTAAATGAGATATCGAGTTTCAAGTTTTTAGAAGAAAATAGAAGGTACTTAATAATCTTATCTGGTCCAACGTGTTGGTATTTATGAAACAAAACTTACTTTTCATACATTTTTATTTCATATTTATGAATAATTGTGACCAGATACACCGTCTATAGTAGCTTTTGCTTAATTTCCCTCACTTTCGACATGAGCTTATTTAAAAAAAGTCGGTAATGTAGGTATTTAGACCGGACACATGGACTGAAAATGCTACATTTGAGGGTATTTATAAAAATTTCAAATTATTTTCTAGAGCTTCAAAAAGTATCAAGAGATTTCAATAGATTTTAAAGAATTTTACACATTTTAGCTTTTTTTTAAGTTCCAACAAATTTTGAATTCATTTCAGTAATTTAATGCAATTTTAAAGGATTTGAAAAATTTTGCGACATTTTAGAAAATTCAAATTCATTTTCAAGGGCATTAAAAAGTTTCCAGGGATTTAAAAAGATTTCAAATTAGTGAAAGCATTGTAGGGAATCGTAAAAGAATCCAAGGAATTTTGAATTGATTTCAATAATTTTAGAGGCATTTTAGATTCTGGGAATGCGACTAATTTTATTGTTCTATAAAGCGAGAACAAGATGTACCTTATTTACACGATTCTATGTAATGCACCATTTCCACTTTTTTGTACGCTACAACACAACAAATATGGACAGCGACAAGTCTAAATTTTTATATAAATTTCAAAATTATTATCATTTTTATTCAAATTATTGCAGTGATGCTGTTGCATTCGCTCATCATTCGGACTTGTCAACAAAAAATAAAAATAAATGAAAAAGTGCATTTACGCAGTACGATTTAGTATCATCTTTTAAACTACCATTCTGAAAGGACATCATACTTTCAAAAAGGAATGGTTCTTTTTCCAAAATTTCGCGCCTTCTTATCCCTACACTTCTCATTTTTATATATGTGTCAATTTGCACATTCTTTAAGGCTTGAACGAAAAGAAAAATTGTATGGTCGGAAGTTTTGAACATAGCGTTCAATTTCGAATGATAAGATTTGCAACCGTTTGTTGTTCGCGTAGTTATTGGAGAAAATTCAGCCCACATCTGACGTGGATGAATGCACCTTTCTTTATGTAATATCCTAATTGATGGATTCAAAAACGCGAGACCAAAAACGTTTGTCAAAAAATTACATATTTCAGAGTTTTTATTCTTGTACTCACTAGACGATCCAAGTTCCTGAATTTTTCTTCACCAACTCTGGCCTAAAGGAAATCGACAACCTATAATAGCAATAGAATTTTTGAACTCGAATCGAATAGCTGAATTTATAGCAGGTTCGAAATCAACATACACTATTTTGGCTTTCAAATTCAAATGCAGTTTTTTTACATTCAGGAGTTAAGTGAGCAAATGCTGTAGCATATAAATTTATATTTTTTCCAATAAGTAGAAAGGAAACGAGAGTTATATACAAATTTTGAGAAAGTCTGAGAATTGTGAAAACTTGACCAAATTGTTTTGGACAGCTGTAAAATGTCCCATAAACAAAAATCACGGAGAGCTGGGACAAAAAGATTAAATTTAAAATAGTAGAAAACATGAGAACGTGTTTACCTCTATCATTGACAAGCATCAAATTTTCGTTATTACTTTCTATTTTGACGCTATCAAGGGCATCATGAATATCACTTAAAATTTTTGGTAACTGAGGCTGTACAGATCTTCGAGCATAACCGATGTTGTTCCGAATAAGAGTAACATCGGTTGTAGCTAAAGTTTCAATATCTTCATTAGCCAGCCCTCCACGAATAATTTTTGATGGTAGCATTTCAGATATTTCGCGTGATTCTGTGGCTTTCCTTTTAATGCCATTGCTCAATTGTTGTCGATTTAAATCTTTTAAATTAATCCGTTCATGATTATGCTCATGATTGCTTTTAATTAATTCTCTACTTTCGTTCAATTTAAGGAAACATTTACAATTACTTTTGACACAAGTGTAGCGTTCTATTTTATTTTTCAAAATTTTATGAAAACAGAACTGGTAGCCATTATTAATGACCAAATCTCTGCCTCTCTCACTCATTATTGTCTGAATTGACAATACTAATATTTACTCACAACAATTACAATTACGTACTGGACACGTTGCACCTTTCCCTCCCTTTCTGAAAAGGTGATAAAGTCAACCGAGTAAGAGAGGAGTGGGGGGAGAGTGACGTTGAGTCAGATCAGCTCCGGGCAGTCTCTTCACGGGACTGAGTTCGAGCGTTTTTCTGTCCGCGGGACTGAGTTCGAGTGCAGCCGAAAATTTGACGTAGCGAGAGTGAACCAATCACGCGAAGCCCCCTCCCGGAAACCTCGACGAAACGATCATTGCTAGTGAACCCCCACTCGCCTGCGTCGCGAGTAGTGCGCCGTCGCTGAAGCGAAGCCCATAAAAGCACGCTCCGCGAGACGAAGTAGTCACATCTGCACAGGCTTCGGCCCAAGCCACATCTCCCTGGTTTCTCCGCTCCAACTCTTGCCCGAGCGAAGATCCAAAACAAGGACCCCCCCCCCGGGATCTCTCTGGATTCCTCCCGATTGGCACATTGTGTCCATTACACAAAGGGTTTAGTACTGTGCTCGGTGTTCCCATTTAAGATTAGTTTTGCGTCATGAACCTCATTGAAAATTCCGACATCGTAAGCTGCGTCGGATACCACGTGGAAAACTACGTCGGAAACGATGTCGAAACCTACGCCGGAAACGATGTCGTAAACTACGTCGAAACTAACGTTGTTTACTATCCCAATTACCGACAAAGTTTATGACATTTCCGAAGTAGTTTTCGTTCTAGGTTCCAACGTAGTTTCCGACATCGAAATTATCAACAATCTTAATCCTTATTATTGAAAATTCCGACGTTGTAAGCTACGTCGGATAATTTTGTGTGGTAATTGAATTCAATTATCAATACATTAAGATTATTGGAAATTTCGACGTCGTAACTACTTCGAACACTATGTGGGAAATTATCTGGAAAACTACGTCGGAACCTACGTTGTCTACTATCCCCATTTCCGACGTATAGTTCACGACGTCGGAATTCAGATTGAATTCGTACTCATTGTGGCCAAACACCGGCAGAATATGAAAAAATAGCAATTGGGATATATCGCGGATTAACTCTGACAAATTTTTATTTTCGGAAAGCCAAAACATATTTTTAGAGTAATTATAGATATATTAAATAATTATATTTACCAAAAGAGTTAAAAATAACCGCCAAGAATAAGAACAGAGTGTAATCGATCTCCATATTTTCCAGTTAGAGGAAAAACTGTATTTAACAGTGTGACTAATAAGTATTACGTTTCTCTATTGGAGTAAACATTGCCAGTACATACTACTTGTCCTTCTACGATTTCATTGGAAGATTATTATCGTACGAGGTTGCACTTTAATTTCATAATTCAGTTTGAAGGGAAACACATTATTTACTAATTTTGTTAAAACTGATGTCACAATTTATATAATCCTGTACTTGTAACGTTGTGCATAACATTTCGAAAAACTTATATAAATTCTACAAAATACTATTTTCGGTAATGGAAAATATTTTGCGATTATTATCAAGATACATGAAATAAATTTTCGGATTTATTTACTAATGTTGACTTAATACATTTTTGATCACATAATTATTCAACAGTTGAGTATAAATCAACTTTTGTTAATTTTATAAAAAATGACGTAGGCGGCTCAAATAATTATATCAGAATATGATAATCATCAACCAATTCAAAGATTTTTTTACCAATGTGAACAAACCTGAATTGTAATAGTGCAAATTACATCAAACTCAAATATTTATTTATCGAAGGCAACATATTATTTAATTTTAGTTACTAAATCTTGCGAAGCTACTAACTGGTTAGTCAAAAGTTACTGATCGGTTAGTCAAAAGTTACTAATTCGTTAGTCAAATATGATATTTTTCATTCGCTTTTGGAGAGGTGCGCATGTCTGTAACGTAGTCACCCATTGGTTGCTTATTTCCCGCCTTATTTCAAATACACCGAGAAAAGAGGCTAAACAAGGTACGGATACTACAGAAAAAATGTAGTTAAATTAACAATCATTATTGTTCTCACCGCTAAAATCCGCAAAAGACCACTGTCTTGTATTTATTATTTTCCTGTTGATTCAGAAAATGAGGTACAATCTTTAAATACTTCATTACCATTATTTCCTTTTCCCTAAAAATAATCATAAATTTTTTATGTATATTTATATTTTTAATAAATTTAAAATTCATAAACTATTACGGAATTGATCAAATAAGTTTATATGTGAAGCCAGTAGAAACATTTTAATTAAAAACTATAATTTACATTTAAAATATCTGAAATTTCTGAAATATAAATTACTATTTAAACATCATCTACTCACCTTTTTTCCTTTCTTCTTTTCTTTGCTTTCGTCCACTGGCCTTTTACCCGTCGAGAAATTAGTGTTGGGTTATATGGCAGGTAGAAGGGCCAAAACTCTCAAATTTTCTGAAATTGTAAAAGCATGATGGTAGAATTATTTTTAAAAAGTTTTATTTTAAAATTCCTTTAAAAGGTTGAGAAATCATAATTAAGAGAAAAATTACCATCTCTTATTAGTTGCTGGGTCTCCTTTAGAAGATAGCTTTTTATTTCTTTGCAGTAAGTAAAAACTTTTGGAACATAAATAGCGGGGAAATCGCCCACAAATATGTCGCTAATAGCGTTCCTGACATCATCATCTCGTACTCCAGCTGGATCTGTTTTAATGTTAAATATTGAAATTGATCAATTTAGAATTGTCAGCTAATATATTTTTAGAGTGACAGATGATTACATTTGCTGCCACAACTACATAAAAAACTGAAGCGAGTACCTTATACATATTTAATATAAACTCACCATTTTCCCGTTGTAATCAAAAAGTCTGGGGTATTGTTTTTACATTCCATTAATAGCCGGCGCCTCCTTCGTTATCCATTGTCTTTTATTTATAAAAGTCTCCTTCGATAAAGAAATTATGTTTTCTTTTTATATCTGCATTTAAAAAGTATCTTAAAAAATATCTGCATTTTCCACTCCCGCAATCAATGCATATAATGTACGGCTGTACATTTGTATTTTGTTTCTTCCGGAACGCATTCATATGATCGTCAATGTTTGTTCTTAACTGTTGTCCAGATTATCAAATAAATCTAACTGAATACCGATTTAGGTGTAAGTAAAACTAATAAAAACCTTTTTTTCTTTTTCGGATTGCTTTATAGCAGGTGGGTGTGGTGGACCCACACTGGTAGTATTTATCCACCTAGAAACACTACCCGAATCGGGTAGTGAGGCAATGAACTTTCGAGTTCGAAATGCTAATCAATTTTTTTTATTTTTTTTATAGCAGGTCTTTTCCTAGTCATGAAGTTGGTGTTTGGTAATAAAGCAAACAGAATTACCAATGCTCTCAAATGTTCTGTAGTTTCAAAACGAGTCGATGAATAATGAGAACAAGAGCAATTATTATATTTGTTAAAGAAAGATTGTAAATAGAGAGCGGATTAGAGTTGCTGTAAAGTTAGCTATCGAGCGCCACTCAGCCCTCACACACGGAGAACCCCGGCTTGCATATTCCATATTCCTCCAAATCGTTTCTCAATAAAGGGAATTCGGTTAGAATTGATTTCGCTAAATTCCATGAAGCTGCATCGGGGGGATAACTGGAAGAGAAAGAAGAAAATGTTATGTACTTCAAAAAAGGTTTGTATTAAAAAACCCGATATCAAAAATAGAATCATTTTCATTCAAATAACCTACCAGGATTTATGATGAGCAACAAGAGCAGCTACCATTATTTGCACCAACATTTTTCTGGAGTCATCACGAATGTGCCTTTTTAGATTGCGTTAAGGACCATAAATCCTTGTTGGTGGTCGCTGAGAGTCAGCCGGACGGTACCATATTTCTGTGAAAACACTATTTTTTCAAGTTATGAGTTCAATCAGTACCTGAGTGATAATTTGTGGTCACATCTACCGAAAATTGTTTTGAACCTGCATAAGTTGATGATTCATGTAGCATTAAATTCGAAGATGTCTTCACTGAGGTTTCCATATTGAATCGTCATTTTCCAAAGTGTCCACGCGATCATCTGTGTCCGGGCTTTCAGTGACAATATACTCCTGGAAAAAATTATGACAAATATTTTTAAATTACACACATAGTTCTTCAGACGAGAATAACTAAGGCCCTGATAGAGTGTTTATACTGCTATCTATAAAGTTAAAAAAATTACTGCTATAAAGGAATGCTCTTTTTGCAGATTGCATAACTTAATCAAAGGACCCATTTTGATTTTTAGACTTAGAAAATCGGCTTTGGTGAGACTCAAAAAAGCTTCTCCATCCACGTCTTGTTCTGAAAAAGGCGAAAATTTTTAGTAATTGTGGAAAATATTATCTGAGCTGTATTACCACGTTTCTAGAACTCTAAAAAAGGTAAAACTTGAAAATTCTCTGAAATAAGTATTTGGAACAAAGCAAGTTGGAGAAAAAAATGAAATTCTAGAAATTTTGAAGATAGGGAAAGATAGTCGTAACCTTATATACTTCATTCTTGTAAGGTGCATCCAATCACTTTCAACAAATTGTTGAATCTTTCTTTTGTAACAATGAACGACATCAAACAATAATTCTTTGAATTCGTCCATCATTTCTGCTGGATAATTTTCGTTTCGAAAAGCGCGAATTTCGTTATTTGCATTATCGACAGCTTCGTTTTTAAAATCTCCTCTGTGAACATCACCTTCATGGAAAGTTTGCATAAGTCTCCGCATAGAACTAAATAAATTAAATTTTCTTTTACAGCCTTCCTTTACCCACGTAAAATTAGAGTTACCAACTCCTCGATGAACTGTAACTCCGTGCGTATATTTCAAGTGATAAACATATCCTTCAATGCCACCATTAAGAATTTCCTCACAGACGTAACATTGCAAGAATCCTAACCTCTGTCATTTTCAATTACCCCACCGCCTTTATCAGCCCCTTTCCTCCGTCCCCTCTTTCCAAAAAGCCACCCACACCCAGCCAAGCAGAGGTCCAACGAATCCTCCAGCTAGACCAAACCTGCCTCCTCCAGCTCGACCGACTCCCTCTCCTCCAGCCTGCCTGGTCGGTATTCCTCCTCCTACACCGGTGCGAGCTTCTACACATCCGGACGACCTAAAAGAAAAACAAGCCTAGTAATATTCATGCAATATTTTTTCGACTCATGTAACAATGATTTTTTATTTTTTTATTAAAAAAAACGCCTGTGATTTCAGCCAAAAACAGAATTTCCTTTTACTCTCCACCTCACCTAGCCGTTAAAATGGACGTATAAAGGGAATAAGACTCGAAATTCCGAGAAGTTAAATAAGGACTAAACACCTGTCATTCCCTCCTACGCCCTCCCCCCTTTCCTACCCAATATCCGTCTTCACCATTCTGTCTCTTACTATCCGGTGAGACAGACACAGCACACTATTTCTGAAGTCACGTTCTCTTACTCACTCTCACCATGAACGGTCTTCAAGCATGGAAATGCAGTACTCTTTTCGAGTAGTTCCAAGCCCCTATATCTCGCTCGAATGCTTCCCCCTCCAGCAAACAGTCTCGTTTGTCGTGAGATATGGAGTCACTCCTTCTGAGTAATACCCCTCGAAACACAAACATCGCTGCTCTGCCACAATCATCAAATTCAAATGAATAATTCGAATTATAAATATACATAAACCTACGTACCAATTAATTATTCTTAAAATTGTTTTTAACCAGAATAAATCAATTCTAACCGAAATTAAAAACTGTTGGCTGTTTTACAACTTGATGCGAGCTCACCAGTTTTCCGTTGTTTAATGTGGAACTACTCAGAAGGAGCAAAACAAAACTCGACGGTAGGAAACGCGGAGCTAGAGTGGGGGCATAGCTCGAACGCAGTAATTACTCCCCTACTCCCCCGATGCGGTCTCACTCGGAAAGAGTACTGTAGCTAACTGAAACGCCGGGATATCCCCGGATCTATGTGGCTCCCCCTACCTGCCCAAACGAGAAACCCGAAAGTATGGCCAGACTGGACCAGTTCCTTGCAAGACACAGGGCAACCTTGATCAAGGAAGGAGCTGCACATGATCAGAAAGCAGTAACCATTCCTCTCACTCCCTCTTACGGAACTCTCCACATCCACTTCACTCGCTCTCTCTCGTTCTATTTTCAGAGATAGGCCTCCAGCCTAGTGTGAAACCACCTTGAAATACCTCTAGAAATGTCCCCTCTCACTTGCCTTACCGAACTCACCGAGTCCACTCCCCTCGCTCGCTCTCTTTCTATCTTGAGAGAAAATCCCCAGAAATAAGCACAGCCTGGTGAATAACCTTTTATAAACCCAGTGTTTCTCTACTAACGAGCCCACTCAGTCTCTCCTCAGAGAAACCCCAGGTTATCTCTCTACTGCTATCAACAATTACCACACATAAAAATAAAGGGCATAACAAAATATTACGTATACAATATAACGTCTCAGGCCGTGACACCCGCAAAATTATATTGGAGTATTTTGAATGGAATGAACAATACTCACACTTTTCAATTGACTTGTACATCGAAAAGGTGTTCCTATAAATCGAAAAAAATGGAGTGAGTTGAATTTACTTTTGGACCACGCGTTTACGTCCTCAATTTTAACTTACTGTAAGAGATATATTTTCGTGGGAGTAAGAGGTTGTAAAATCGAATAGAGCGTTTGCAAACGGTACATTGCCACAGGCTCAGATGGTATATAAAATTTTTTTCTATGGTTGCTTGATCGTGACAAAATATAATTGTGTAATTTTGAACTTATTCGTAACAGGAGGAACTTTCAATTATTTTCTAAGCTAAAATTTCTTATAGGACATGTATAATATCGCATGATGTCGTCTTTAATAACATCGCTCGCTTAAGGATGTCCGCTTATAAAACTTTATTTTTTCGAAGTACATTTCTCGCATATTTGGAATGTTATTGATTTCTGAGAGTTGGTTTCTCGGGCAGCGTTATGCTTTGCTGTTTTTCTTTTTTTTTTATAACATTGGCTTCAACAGTTTGAGCATATTTTTCGTCTAATTTCTTAATTTGGCACGTCACTATAAATACTTGCAATGGTGTTTTTGGATTCAAAATAGTTACTTAATCTTAATATGGTTTGGAAGATTCATATTCTATGCTAATTTCGGTGAGAGTCTGTACCGGACTGATAGATTCGCTTGGGTTTACCCTTGGAATTGCTGTTGCCATTTTTCTAGGACACACGTAGATATGCGGAGGGAAAAAGATTCAGCGGGAAGAAAGAATCCCCTCCCACCAACTTCAACAGACAGACAGAAGTTTTCCCTCCTCTCATTCAGACCACTTTGGACGGAAGGCAAAAAAAAAGAATTTAAAAAAAACTAAGAAACCTGGGCTCGGACGGACCTGTCGCCAACACCCCAAAATTTATCTTCCGGAATTGTCATGGTTAAGTAAGATTTTTAAATTCTAGCATTAATTTTGATAGTTTTGATGTTATAGGTATTGTTGAAACCTGGTTGACTCAAGTACCAAAAAATGCTCACGTAACGCATAATGGTCATTATATTTTCTCTAATTCTATAAAAGAGAGGTCAAGAGGTGGGGCAAGTGGTGGCCTAGCTCTATTTATAAACAAATCCTACTTATATTGCGAGCTTAGTGATGAAACCATTATTTATGGCGATTTAAATAGTAGGGTTGGATATGTGGGTCAGGGTCCTCCTGAAATGTTTACTCACACTGATTTTTCTATTAATCGTGATAGTCAAGATATTGTACACAGCAGGAGGGGGCTGAGACTGTTCGAAATGATGGAAGATAAGGAATTGTATTCACTAAACGGCAGATCTCTAAGTGACAATCCAGCAAAAATCACATTCATGGATGCAGGGAGGAAAAGCACGAATGATCTAGTTTGGTGCAATGCTGAAGGCACTAAGTTTAATAAATAACCTGAAGTTGGATCACTCTGTACCCTTTTCTCATCATTTCCCTGTCGTGGTGTCTTCCTGCTTCTGTTAACTAGTCGGAAATTTCGGAAGTAAACAAAAATAAGTCATCAACCTACCTCAAGTGGGACGATAGCAAGCAGGAAATCTTTTCGAGCGAACGCTGTTTATCAAATAAGCTTAAAGTTAATTTGCACAAAATCGATATTAACAGTTTAAGCTTGAATCTTATGGAGGCAATTGTTGATAGCGCGAGATTAGCTGATATGTATAAAGAGAGGAAAAGATTTTGTGGTCAACCTAAACGTGACAAACCCTGGTTCGATAGTGATTGTCAACAAGCAAAAATTTTATGACTTAGTGCAATAAAAACTGCTAGCAGGGCTAACTTTTCTGACGAGTCTAGATTAAATTATATCAAAGCGAAAAAGTCGTACCAAGTTCGAATCAGTCGTAAAAAATCGAGTTTTGAAAATTGTTTTGTTCTGGGCTTTGAGAAGGCTAATGGCAGCTGAGACGCCTCTTTCTATCATTTTCCAACCAAACATTAGAAACTGAATATTTGCCACTTAATTGGAGAAAACCTTTGACACATGTGCTTCACAAAAAACATAATCCTTCTAATCCCTATAACTTAAGATCGATAGCCCTCCTAAACTCTGTCTTTAAATTTTTTACACAGATCCTACTATTCAGATTCCTCCGAGCTGGTAGGACGTATTTCCCGGTCGCTCCCAGTCACCCCTTTCTGAGAGCTTACGTAGCTTATTCGTATTTTGTGTTTTGAAGTGTAAAGTGAGATCTCTCGGAAGAGAAAACCAAAAAATTTGAAGAAATCTTGACAAAACACTAGAATTTTCATATATAAACAAAAGATCTAGGAACATTTTTCTCTACAACGTGAAGGATGATTCGACTATCAATTAGAATCTTTTTTACACGATTATCAAGATTTCCAAGGAAGCTAAAATTGTTATACGTATTGATTGTTTTGCAAAGGTTATTAGAATTGGAAGAAAAGAGGGAAGAAGACCTGTTCTAGTTACATTTACGAACTCTAGATTCAAAGATGAAATATTTAAGACTGCTAAAAATCTGCGTTCTTTGAAGGTATCTTTCGCAAATGACTTTACTCATGAACAAAGAGAAATACCTAAGAAGCTTCGAGATTACCAACAACAGCTGGAGAGTCTTGAGAAGCCCTCAACGATTAAAGGAACCCGGCTATTCATGGGTAATCAGTATTTCGATGTATCCTTAACCGCGAATATTGTGGAAGAGAAGGGTGATGATGTTTATCAGTCTGATGGAGGAATCTCAACATCTTCTTCAAGGTCTACTGCTAGCAGGAAAAAGATAAGAGGTTGCTCTCCAAAATTAGATTCTTCCAGCACAGATTTCAATAAAAAAATCAAGCATACTCAAAAAGGAAATTCGATCAAAGCTTCTTTAAAGGAAACACTGGGAGGAGAAAATTCGGAATTCGATTCCAAATTCCTTTTATATACGGAACCTCCGAGATTGATATTGTCAAATGCTACATTTACCTGGGTGCTCCATTCAACCAATATCAATTCTCAATTGGACAAAGAAAATTCTGAATATGTCCGACGTTCGACATCCGAAGAAATGGTACTTAAGATTGAGAAAACTGAATAGATTGAAAGATGATTTATCCACTCCAGAGAAATACAACTGGGCCCGCCAGGTTAGAAGTAGATTTAGGAAGATTGGGATAGAGGGCGATTGGGAATTTCTTTCTCTTGCTTCTCTACAAAAGAATAAATCGGCATGGATAAGAGCTGATAAAATATTATATCTAGAAGATTACAGAAAGCCCACTTGTCCTTCGCTCTGATACTTGACCCTCAATTAACCTTGCGAGAAGGACCTCAAAAATATTTAAATCTGTCAAGAACACCACTCGGGTTTATCAGGAACGTTTTTGTGGAAATTTGTCTTGAAAAAGTTCTCTTGAATATTTATTTTATTAATTAAAATTCAATCTAATATAATTCAATTAGGATTCCCTTAATAATATTTAATAAAAAAATGGCGTTAAAAAGTTAAAGAGTAAGTTACGGAATAAAGGATCTGCTGTTAATTAAAATTCGTTGAGAATTATACAAATATTTTCGAAGAATCTAGACACGAGGCGTAAATAAAGCGAGGTAAAATATATTGAGTGTGCGAATAATTCAATGTCATCATTTTGAGGAAAAATAACTTGAAGGAAAACCTTGTTGTAGGTCACGTAGTCTATCTATGTGTATCGCAATCAACTTCTGATTGCTTTAATAAAGCTGAAAATCTTACACAATCAGGTGCAAATTGTGATTTTTTTGAAAAATCTCTTGTTTCAGATCAGAATCATAATTTTTGTACGAAAATTTCCTGTTCCAAATCAGAGTCAGAATTCGTTTCAAAAGTCGCACGTTTCAAGTAAAAATTTTTATTCTTTCAGAAAATTCCTTGTTCCAGATCTAAATCATTATTTTTTTCCAAAAAGCTACTGTTCCAAATCAGAATTATAATTCTTTTGGAATACTTTTTCTTACAATTCAGAATTATAGTTGTTTTAAAAAATTCCTTATGTCAGATCTGAATTATAATTTTCTTTCGAAAATCCCTTGGCTTCAACCAACATCAGAATTCTTTGAGAAAAATCCTTGTTCTTAGTCAAAATTGCAATTCTTTCATAAAAATTCTTATTGCAAACCTTAATTCAATTTTAAGTCAGAATTGTATTTCTTCTCGAAAATTTCCTCTTCCAAGTCAGAATCATAATTGTTCTGAAAAAATCCTTATTTCATATCTGAATCACAAATTTTTCTTGCAATTCAGAATTATAATTCTTTTCGAAAATTTCTTGTTTTAGATCTGAATTATAATTTTTTGTTCGAAAATGTGTTTTTTCAAATCAAAATCAGAATTCTTTCAGGAAATTCCCCGTTCCTAGTCAAAATTGTAGATCTTTTAGAAAATTTCTTATTCCAGATCTGAATCATATATTTGTTAAGGTCCCTGTTCCAAACCAGTATCAGAATTCTTTCCAAAAATTCCACGTTTCGAAATCAAATTCTTCTAATTTTAGAACGCTTCAGACCTAAATTATAAATGTCTTTTGAAAAATTCAAAAAGTCCCTGTTCCAGATCGGAATGATAATTCATTAAAAAAATCCCCCGTTCAGAGACAAAATTATTTTAATGCTTTAGAAATATTTCTTGCTTCGAATCTGAATTATAATAGTTTGTCGAAAATTCCCTGTCCTTAGCCAAATTTTAATAATTTCGGAAAATTTCTTATTTCAGATCAGAATTAAATTTTTATTTCAAAAACACCCTATTCTAAACTGAAATCAGAATTCTTTTCGAAAATTCTGCGGCCCAAGCTCAAGATGTTAATCTTTCAGAAAATTTCTTATTTTATATCAGAATTATAACTTTTTAGCAAAAATTCCCTGTCCCAAATCACAATTATGATTTTTCTCAAGAATCATCTTTTGCAATTAAGAATCATAATTCTTTTAAGAAATCCAACGTTCCAAGAAAAAATTAATGTAATACTTTAGGAAAATTCCGTTTTTGAGATCTGAATTATAATTATTTTTGGAAAATTCCCTATTCCAAGTCAGAACCACAAATATTTGAGTAATTCCCCCGTTCTTCGCCAAAATTGTAGATCTTTTAGAAAATTCCATATCTTCCTCTGAAATATAATTTTTTTATTAAAATTCATTCACCATGGGGCGCACTGGTGCTTTTTTTTGCTTCCCACCTGATTGGACCTTGTGCGGAAATTGTGACATTTTCCGGACACGATTTCCGATCATCGATATCGCCTGCCCAGTCCGAATCCACATAAGCAATCATTTTTGCTCCAGTCTTTACATACGTGATTCCGTAGTTGAGCGTTTCAGTAAGATATCTCAAAACGACACATATTCTTTTCCATTATCGGAGCGAATTTTAATAATTTTACGACCTACTTCTCTTTCTACGCGAAGCTTATATTTTTTGAAAACATTTTTTGCATTTCCATTTCGATTGACGATACTGGTGACCACGACTGAAAATGTCTTGGAACTCCACGCTTTTTGGATTAGATTAACTTATTATATAAGTGCACTTCGCGAGACACTCTGGGCCCATAACCTGATAGTTTTAATATTCGTTCATTGAATCAAATATATATTTTACATACATAGCAGTGGAATAAGTGAAGAATATTTTCAGTTTTATATCAGAGAAATAATCTTTACCTATGCAAGGAATGTAAAAATAAATATGTATCTAATAGTCTCTTTATAACAATAACAAACAGGAGTCAATGACACATTTTCTCAATGGTGAATTTTTATTCAGTTGTCTGAAATATTGTTCAGCAGACTGTTTCGATAAAAAATATTAATTGTTATAATTTAATATTAATTTGATGCGAATATTATTTATATAAAGTTTATTTTATTTTATTTATTTGAACAATAAAAAAGGATCGAATAAACAAAATAATGTCTTGAAGTTATTGTATATTTAATGCTGAATATTTCCAATAAAACACCCTGGCGGACCGAACGAACGGAGCGGATACGCTACAGCGTATCCTTATAGTATCCACATCGTATCCTCTCCGTATCATGCAAGAAAAACTCATTAAAAAAGGAAGATGAACATTTCACTTGTTAAAATTCGGATTCTACGTGAAATTTTGCGTTAAAAGGTCACGAAGTAATCGCAATAGTTTTTCTTGCAACATTAAAAACTTTTAATAAATATAATACTTATCGATGACGTGCGCTGAAGGCGACTTCAAACGCATCGTCATTCAGTAGCAGTTCATAGGCTTTATCCGTCGACGATGCGTTTGAAGTCGCCTTCAGCCCACGTTATCGATAAGCATTATTTTTTTTTTAAGTTTTTAATGTTACAAGAAAAACTATTGCGATTACTTCGTGACCTTTTAACGCAAAATTTCACGTAGAATCCGAATTTTAACCAGTGAAATGTTCATCTTCCTTTTTTAATGAGTTTTTCTTGCATGATACGGAGAGGATACGATGTGGATACTATAAGGATACACTGTAGCGTATCCGCTCCGTTCGTTCGGTCCGCCAGGGCATCGAAATCGATTAAGAAACTGTAAGCTCTACCCAATTTTGAACAGTGAATTCCTGATTTCGATAACTGTGCGAGGTATAGGGTAACAAAATTACAAGGAGTAATTAGAGCTATTTTAAATTATCTTTATTATTAAATTATATTTTGTAGAATTTATATTATTTTTTTTAAATCTTAAATGGGACGTTATAGTAACCACTATATACACAAGATTACAAGTACAAGATTATATAAATTGTGACGTCAGTTTTAACGAACTTAGTAACTAATTTGTTTTCCTTTAAAATAATTAATGAAATATAAATATAGCCCGGCACTAATGATATTTGCACATAATCTAAGAAGAACAAGCTAGAGGCAGTATTTACTCCAATAAAAGAAAGAGAATACTTATTAATTACACTGTTAGCTACAGTTTTTTATCTAACTGGAAAAGATGAAGAACGTTTATACTCAAGTCTCATTCTTTGCTGTTATTCTTATTTCTATTGGTAAATATAATAATATAATAGATCAATGATTACTTTGAACACATTTTTTCGAACACGTTTGACAACAATGAGTAAGAATTGAATCTGTATTTATTATCGAGGAAACCCGGTTATGTTGTGTATTATAAAAGGGAGGCATACGTCTGTACATGTAGCAAATTTACACGTGCGTAACGTTCAATGTCCATATGTGGAAAGTCTAAATTTAGGCGTGCACAGATGGTACACTTCCGATTGCGCACGCTGAAATTTAGATGTGCACATATGGTACACTCCCAACTGTGTGTAGCACATATGGTACACTCCCAACTGTGTACAGCACATATGGTACACTTCAAACTGTGCAGGTGCACAAATGGTACACTTCCAACTGTGCACGAATGATTTTCTGATCAACATACAATGCATTAGAGAATGTTATGCTATCACATCCAATAGAAATTACCATTCTGATTGACTGGTTTCGACTTACATGTTTTATCTCTCTCCTAAAATGGCGCCGCATCTGTATATAAAAGCGCTATACGCGCGGATCGCTCCGCGCACGATAACGTATTTACCTCGTGCTACGCGGTCGGACTTTGTTCTTACCCTACATTTGTGCATGAACCTTTTAAAATCGAAGTTTAAACCATCAACGTCTGTAATTTGGTGACTGTGTGAATTCTCTTTTGCTAAAGAGCCTTCGGATTAAGCCAATACATTATCATTGCGTGTCTCGAGCTTCGCACTCGATTAAAGTACTTGCAAAACGCAAAGTTTTTTTTTGCAGAAAATTGAAGTTGAGAATCAAACAATTTTCAAAAAATGGACAATAGGGCGGACTTTCTAACATGCAATCTCAGTCGCTATTCTCCGAAAGTACTTCAAATATGGTTCAGTCGACGTGAAAATTAGCAAGCTTTCTCACAGCTTTTTTTCTTAATCTTTCTATGTAACTTAATTTTTCAATGAGATATCCTACAGTAGTTTTAAGATTACATCGTCGAAAACGACGACAATGACAGACAGACATGAAAGTAAAATCTATTTTTTCTTAGTAAGTGAGTCTGAGAACGTCGAAATTTGACAAAATTCAATTTTCAGATAAAACTAAAGCCTTCTCATTAAGATGAGAATGTAATAACGAATTCTTTATTTCTTCTTGCAGAATTAAGTTCACAGTCTGGCTATAACCCTAATGGCGATTCTCTTGATAATACCATCCAGAAACTGGGTGTTTGCCAACCTTCTTCTTCGTCTCATCAGATAGTTTATTCTCCTACCAAGCCCGAGCCTCCTCTATGTGAAAGATCCAGGTCTCTTTCTGCCAGATCTCCTCCGGCAAATTTGACTTCTGCCAGGTCTCCTCCTACCAGCTCTCCTCCTGCTAGATCTTCTCCTGCTACATCTCCTCCTGCCAGGCTTCCTCCTGCCAGGCTTCTTCTTTCTAGGCCTCATTTCGCCAGGTCTCCTGATTATGAGGTACTTGGATATGGAATTGGACAGCTTGGACTTATTCGGCTTATCCCCTACAACAAACCACCGCACCGGCGATTCGAATTTCGAAGATATACTTTTCATCCTCATACGCCACTTCTGATGCAATCAAGAAAAAATGGAAACAAGTGCATACCAAACCTAGAACAAATTGTATTAACAACATCTAATGGTGACGTGTTTGCTATATTAGAGACTACTGGTATTCTTACTGGAATATATAACGCCAGAAGAAGAAGAAACCGGGCGAAAATAAATATAAAAAGCGGCGAGGTAACGGACTTGACCCAAGAGGAAATCGAGGAAGTTCCAGTAGGCCCCTCCCGCCCAATAAGTCGGAATTTTAGCGTTGTAGTTGTCAAATACGATTCTCTACAATTGAGCCAATAATTCAATTGAAAAAATTATCGAAATTGATACCTCAACTAGGGTTGGTGGAAAATGTGACCTCTTTGTCACCAGAGAGGCTCTTCTGTCGGACATTGCATAGTTTGAACGCAAAATGGAATATTTGATTTAGTAGTATTTATTTTTTCTAGTTAAAACCAGAATCGCTGGTTAGGAAAGTATGTTTAATGAACTCGAACTTTCTTTCTGATTCAAGAAAATGTTTGTTTTTTGTTTTTTCTGTTCGCCTTCTGCGTCTTTTTGTTTGAAAAATTGTAAAACCTCCATTTTGTGCTCATTACACGTAACAAACGAGAAAATGAATCTACGCTGAAAGAGGCGTTCAGATTTTAAGCCAATTTTAGTGTAAGATATATTACTCGCAAAAATTCTATCTAGGAGTCGCTTAGCGTACAAGTGTAGGTCCCTAAAGCAAGTACTTTAACGCCTCTCAAGTTTTTGAAAATTGTCTAAATAATCGTAATGCGATTTAATTGAAGGCAGCCTTCTTTGCAAGCAATTAGTTGGAATAGTTATGAGTGAAGACTTGAATATCACCTCGAATTGATAACATGTAGGTTTGTTGGACCTAAAATCATGGCTCTTTACGTTCCCTAAAAAATGTTCTAAAGGATCCTAATTTTTGTTTCGCGTATCAAAACTTTCAAACCCAAGTGATTTCAATTTTCTTCACAATAATTTGAAATCCTGCAACGTATCAATTAAGTTTCGCAGACATGGGATGGCAGCTTTCACAGGTTTTCGAGTCATAGGTTAACAAACCGCATGTTTGAATTCCCTCAGGTGGTATACTTTTCTCTCCAATACTTGTCTTGAATAATCCTAAAAGAATGAAAAGGGACTGAAATAATTGAATATATCAAATTTGTTAAGGGAATTTGTACATGCTACAAAATAATCTAAAATTGAAATAAACTAATATTAAATGTCCTTCCAGGAAGCAAACTTCCTATCCTAATCCTTCAAATCGGGTCAAATTCTGTCCGTCTCAAATTATAACGACCTAATTGCCTTCATATTTGAAGATCCCTGATCGCATACTGTAGCTCCGACAATGAACCCGGCTTCTGTTATTGCGCGTACAATTTCCTTAATGCACCAAGCGAGTTGTCCATGTGTCGTTTGAACAGCACAAAAATTATGCGTAAGCGGAATTTTTCATCTAGTTTTTATACCTTATAGCATAAAGACGAGTGCGTGTTCGGCGTACCTAGAAGTGCGGTTCGTGCCCCAGTCTTCGAGTCCAATAATTTCATCTTTTTCAGCGCAATATTGCAGGTGAAGTTTTTAGGAAACTTTGTCACACATCAGCACGCAAAGCTTGTCCAACAATGGCTTCTCCGTTTGGCCTCAGATTGTGAAGTCCGACCTACTGATGATTTCCAAAGATTTTAGAAGCGCGCCTGGGACACTTAAGGCGCCTCAGGCGCACACCTGTCGGATTTGGCGCTTCGCGTATAGACCTTTTTAAACTGAAGGTCAAACCATTAAAAACTGTCGATTGGTAACTGTGAATTGCCTTTTGTTAAAGCTCCTTCCGGTTCAAGAAATGCAAGAAATATTCTATATTATGATGAAATCTAGTATGCATTTTTTATTTTCATAATGATAATAATAATAAAAGAACATCATTTTATCTTCCCCTAAAATAAAGACACAGCAAATAACTTGGTTTTCATCAAACTGACTAATGAAATATAAATACAAGCTCGTAAGATAATTATCTGTAAATATAATCTCAGAAAGACAAACTTGAGGCAGTATTTCTTCTAATAAAGGAATAGAATACGTATTAGTTACACTGTTAGCTACAGTTTGTCTCCTTGTTAAAAAAATGAGGCTCGTTCATCCTCTGGTCTTGTTCTTCGCTGTTATTAATAATTCTATTGGTAAATATAATAATTTAATACATCTATAATTGCTATAAAGACATTTTTCGGTTTTCCGCAAATAATTTTTTTTTTCAATTTAATACGCATTATATCCCAATTGATATTTTCTTCCAAACTGTATGGTAATTGACCACAATGAATAAGAGTTCAACCTGAATTTATTTCCGAGGAGTACAGTTTGTATATGTCTGTGTCTTCTAAAAGGGAAGGATACTTCTTTACAAGGAGCAACTTTACACGTGCGTAGCGTCGCACGTCTGTATGCTCACGTCTAAACTCAGCCGTGCACAGATGGGCGTGTCCCATATGTGC
The DNA here is from genome assembly GCA_932178445.1 of Andricus quercusramuli. Lineage (NCBI taxonomy): Eukaryota > Metazoa > Arthropoda > Insecta > Hymenoptera > Cynipidae > Andricus > Andricus quercusramuli. The sequence goes on along the minus strand of CAKNXH010075770.1, from coordinate 18,545 downwards.
ACATGCAAACATGGTACAGTCACAAATCTTCAGGCTGAAATTTATAGGTGGACATATGGTATCCTCCTAACTGTGCACATGCACAGATGGTAGCTGAAATTTAGACTCTAGGAGATCGACGAATTTCCTGAATTATTAAACAGGTTGGCACCAATGATTTTTTGATCTCCTCGTAGGGAATCAGAGAATGATATGCTTTAACATACTATAGAAATCATCATCCAAGCGACATCGGTCTGAGTAGGCCTTGGAAGGTGTTCGCATTTTTTTGGCATCCCTTATTTAGGGAGATCCAAACGTTTTGAGAATCATTAAAGATTTTTTGAACAACTTAGTGCACACCGGATAAAAAACAGAGAATTGGGGATTCACTGGTTTCGGAATGAGATATTTTTAATTTTTCAAATAACATTTTCGATGGATGAAACCAGAACCTCAAAAAGTGTGCAAAAGCGCAATTTAAATAATTTCTTCGAAAGTTGTCGTGTTGACAGACTACAACGACGCCAACGGCAGACATACTCATTGGGATAAGATTGTAATAATGAGTCCTATATTTCTTCTTGCAGAATTAAGTTTACAGTCTGGCTGTAATCCTAATGTCGATTGGCCTGATACTCCCCGCCCGGGTCTTTGCCAACCTTCTTCTTCTTCGTATAGTCGCATACCTCAGTCTCCTGCCAAGCCCAAGCCTCCTCTACGTGCCAGGTCCAGGTCTCCTCCCGCCAGCCCTTTTCTTAGCAGAAATCTTGATATTCAGGTACTTGGATATGGACTTGGACAACTTGGACTTATTCGGCTTATTCCTTATAGCAACCCGCTGCAGCGATTCGAGTTTCGAAGATACACTTTTCATCCCAATGTGCCACTTCTATGGCAATCAAGAAAAAATGGAAATAAGTGCTTGCCAGTCCTAGAACAAATTGTATTATCAGCATCTAATGGTGACGTTTTTGCTATATTAGATACGAGGGGTGTTCTTACTGGATTATATCATGCCAGAAGAATAAGGTACAGGGCGAAAATAAACATAGAAAGCGGCCAGATTAAGGATTTAAACCAGGGTGAAATAGACGCAGTTCCAGTAGGCCCCGTTCGCCCAATAAATCGCAATTTTAGCGTAGTAGTTGCACACCACGATTCTTTACAGATAAACCAATAAAAACATCCAAACTTATACCTAAACTATGATTGGTGGAAAATTCTACCTCTATGATGTCAGGGAGGGCCTTCTATTGACAGCGTTAAAAAATTAAAACTTTAAAATCAAATGAAAATACTAAACAATATCAGCCCGCGGCTGGGCGCGTCCATGGTATTCGTAGCTACCCTAAAAAATGTCTCATTTCAATAAATGTATATTAGAAAAATTAATAATATATGCGTTGATATTGAAGCAGTCTTGATTTTTATTGTCTTGTTTTTATTCTCGAAAAATACATTTTAATTCGTCTCCGATAAGTCTTATCATTTGTAAAATGATAATTAAGTAGGCGAGAAGTTGCTTGAAATATGGTGTCCTGATTTATAGCTCGAATTCACGCATACTTTCCCGTTTTATCATTGCTGCTAAGGACATAGCAGACGACGGTTTTTATTTTATCGTAGGATAAACTTTCGCCAAACAGCATGTAAACTTTAACAGCAGAAAATTTTATATGCAACGGAATTTAACTTTAGTTTTAATTTCTATGTATTATAAGTGTAAACATGTTTTTGTTTATTATAACTTCTTGGACACTTAGTATAGTGGTCATTTATTTCAATTATTCACGAGTCAGGTTGGCATATAGCAGTAGGTTTAGCGGGAAATTTCAAAGGATTTGAGTTACTCCAATTGACAAAAGGCGTCCCAAATGCTTCTTGAAGTTTCTCGTTAGGTCAGGATGGAGGACGCTTCTTCAGGATAGTCGGATTACTCCGGAAATACATAAATGAAAAGAAAAAACAGGCAAAATAAATTCATAATAATAAAGGAACTGAATTGGACAAACCCCAAGTATTGGAAAACCATGCAGCTTACAGATTCAGAAACTATGATGAAGTCTTTGTATTTTAAAATCAATGAAATTAAATTTTTTTGAAAATTATTGAATCTCTGAAAATTAATTGCTTGTAACTTGCGATAAAATTGCAACGTCACACTATGGTCTCTGAACAATTTGCGAAGTCATTTTAGTAGCCTATAATGCCCAGTTTCTGAATCAATTGGGTTATTATACCTATTATAGTAGTAACTATAAATGATGGAAAACTAATAATATTTTGAGAAAACAAAATATAACGGTTATGAACGAATATTGCAGGTCGGCTTCGAATTTCATACTCCTTGAAAAAATGGAAGACGTGGTAAGTTACGTATGATAGGAAATTAATTAATTTCAGCGGCGTGAGTCATTTTTTTATAACATTAATACTAGTTGATTCATTTCAGCTTTCTTTAAAAATATGAAACTTTTTAAATATAATACTAGAGATATTTTAAACTATCTTTATTATTGTATGAAGATTTTAAAAGGAAATCGGAAAGTATAAATAATTATACCTTAAGACTGGCTAATGAAATACAAATACAATCTCGAACGATAATAATCTCTCAAGATACTCTTATAAGGACCAGCTTGAGGCAATATTTACTTCAATAAAGAAACAGAATACTTATTGGTTACAATGTTGACTACAGTTTTTCCTTCAATTGGAAAAGATGAGGATCATTTTTACTCCGACTTTATTCTTAGTGGTTATTCTAAATTATATTGGTAAATATAATAATTTTATAGATCTATAATTACTATACAAACATTTTTTGGTTTTTTGAAAATGAAAATTGTTCAGATTCAATCCGCATTATATCCTAATTGCTATTCTCAACTCTATCTGTGTTTGACCAAAATGAGAAATAACTTCATATGAATTCATTCCCAACATAATCAGATTGTTTGTGAAATAAATAGAAAAGAAAGGAAAAGTATTTTCATGGAGAAACTTTATACGTGCGTAACGATGCACGTCCATATGTGAACGTCTAAATTTGGTCGTGGAAAATTGGTCGTTTTCATATGTGGACGTACAAGCACGATACAGGCTCAAATATGCACGTCGAAATTCAGACGTGCACACATGGTATCCGCCACTTGTGTACGTGCACAGATAGTATTCTTCCAACTACGCGCGTGCGTAGATGACACGCTTTCATCTGTTCACGCTGAAATTTAGACACTAGGAGATCGACAAATCTCCTAAATTGTTTAACTGATTCGCACCGATGATATTCTGATCATCTTTCAACACATCAGGCAATCCAATCAGAGAACTCCTTCAAACATGATCGTGTTTACATACTACACGATGACATCGACAGACAGACATCGAAATGAAATCCATTTTTCTCAATCAGTGAGTCTGAAAACATAGGGATTTGATGAAAGACAACTTTCAGATGAAATTAATGCTTTGTCAATGAGATGAGAATGTAAAAATGAATCCTCTATTTCTTCTTGCAGAATTAGGTTTGCAGTCAGGCTGTAACCCAAATGACGATTTGCCTGGTACTCCGCACCTGCAACTAAGTCTTTGCCAACCTTCTTCTTCGTCTCGTCGCATACGTCACTCACATGCCGAGCCTGAGCCTCCTCTACGTGAGAGATCCAAGTCTCCTCCGGCCAGGGCTCCTCCTGCCAGGTTTCCTCCTGCCAGGCTTCCTCTTTCTAGGCCTCCTCTTGCCAGCACTCTTGATTATCAGGTACTTGGATATGGAATTGGACAGCTTGGACTTATTCGACTCATTCCCCGCATCAATCCGCACCGGCGATTTGAATTTCGAAGGTACACTTTTCATCCCGATTTGCCACTTCTAATGCAATCAAGAAAAAAAGGAAATAGGCCCATGCCAATCCTAGAACAAATTGTATTAACAGCATCTAATGGTGACGTCTTTGGAATATTAGAGACTGATGGTGTTCTTACTGGAATATATAATTCTAGAAGAAGAAGTAACCGCGCGAAAATAAATATAGGAAGCGGCGAGGTAACGGACTTGACCCAGGAGGAAATGGAAGAAGTACCAGTAGGCATCGCCCGCCCAATAAAACGGTATTTCAGCGTAGTAGTTACGAACCACGATTCTCTACAGATAAATCAATAGCTTGGCGGGCACATTCTCATCGCGCACTACACGCGCGTCAGTTGGATTTACGCTTCGCTCTTGATAATGCATTTATCTCACGCTGAGCGCTTGGTCTTTTCACTTTCCATCAACAACTGTAATTTGGTGAATGTGAATTGTTTGTTGTTAAACACTTCATCGGTTTAACGGACATTCCTATCACGTGTCTCATGCTTTGCACTCGATTAAAATATACTAAAATGCGAAATTTTCTATATTATGTTCAACTCTATGACATTAAATGTGTATTATGATAATTTCTGTACCTCGGTCCAGGATTACTTTTTCAGATATTGTGAAATAAAGTACAAATAATATTTCTCATGATTATTTGAATGTTTGTTCCTTATTTTCCATTAATCCTTATTCGAAGCTACCCTGAAAAATCCATTATTCTAATAAATTTATATCATTCGAATTGGCAAACATCCTATTGTTATAAGTAATGAAATACCGTTTTTATCCTCTAAGCCTTTTTCGGTATTTTATTGACATGTTACTAATATTGCAAAATGTGGAATAATCGACACGTATTATTAAGAAAAACTATAAGAAAAGTTAAAAAGTTCGTACTAATCCTGACACAGTTAAAAGTAGCTTCTAATTTGTAATAATTAAGGAAAACGTTAATTTGATTAGATAGCAGCAGGAAGCTGCATATATTATTCTTCTCTTTTCTTCTAGGTAAAGTTTCTCATTTTGGAATTGGTAATTTACCATTGGATCGTTGAATAAATGTAAGGATTAGTTTTATTAGGCAAATACAATGATAGTTCATTAATTTTAGCTAACAATTTGTTTTCAATTAAATACAATTACTCGAACTTTAGTTTTCCAAAGAATTTAAGTTGTTGCAATAAGACTCATCCACTATTTCCAAATTTGGCAAGCAACATGAGTCTTATTGGTGGGACTCAAAAATTCAGGTTCAAGGTAAGATACAGAATTTTTTGCGAAACCTTCAAATTCCCTCTCCATTCCTCCTCCTTCCTTTTCTTCTTCTTCATCTAACCCAACATTCCCTTCACCCATGCTTCTGCCCTTTTATCGCCCTTTTCATGCATCAATACCTCCATGCTTATCGCACTCTTTCTCACACAAATATTGCACTCTCGCCCTTTATATAATCCACCCGTAATTCATATTGAACCTTAACCGTCTTATTCTCTCCTTCCCTTGTGCCTGCTCTCTCTCTCTATGCCATTCTTCTTCACCACCTCATATACCTTTCTCCCCTGCTCATTCATCCTTTTCACTTCATTCATTTTGTAGCCCATTGCTTCTAAAAAACCTACCTCTTTCAACCTCCATCTTCCCCTGTACTCCTCTGTTTTCCTTCTTCCACCAACATTCCCTAACCCGCTTACTTCCCACCTCTTCCAATAATTTTTCCTCGTACTTACACGCCCGACTCCCGGTTAGAATCCCTAAACTTGTTCTCCCCGCCTCACACCTAACAATATAATTTCACGTATTCCTTGCCAACCCCAATTTTCACTTTTCATACCTCTCCGATGTCCTATTCATCTCCTCACTTTGCTTCCACCTCCACACCTCCACACCTCTACTCCATAAAATAGCACACTCATCAATAGCGAGTTAAACAATTTCATTCCTTCCAAAATCATCCGCAAATAACTTCCCCCCCCCTATACCTGCCTCATCACCACATTTCCTATCCTCACTCTCTCTTTTATGTGACCATCCACTCCCCCATTTCTCCGAAAGAAGAAGGCCAGGTACACAAACTCTTTTCACTCCTGCACCGCCTATTCGTTTCACTTCCATTCCCCTCCCTCATCCCTTCCACCTCCTTTCCTGAACACCATAACCTTGACTTTTCCGCACTTAGCTCTAACCTATTCTTATCCAGGTATCTTCTCACCTTATCTTTCGTCTCTTCATATCTCTCTCGCCATCTTAATCAGGCCTCTCTCCACTCCCCTCTTCTCCATCGCTTCCCACAACCTCCCCACATCCACCGAAGAAAACGCGCCTTTGAGGTCCACAAAAACGCGTACACTTTCGCCCCCTTCTTAGTTAACTCTCTATCCACAACGTAGTATGCCATGCAATGTCCTTCACGATACGATTTAATTATTTTTTGAATAAAAATGCAGTTGGTAAATATTTAAAGGCATTAAAATGTACGTTGTTTTAAATGCCAGTCTATGAGTTCTAATCCACCCCTTGTTATAGGGTGGGTGGTACGGGTCAATCGTTATTACGATTGCAGCTGGACTGTGAACTCACTTCTACAAGACGAAATAGAGGGTCTATTTTTACATTCTTATCCCAACGAGGAGGCATTAGTTTTATGTGGAAATTCCTGCACTTGCTGGTAAGCAATAACGACGTTCTTATATCAATCGGTAGAAAGGAACAATCTTAAATCTTAAATGCCTTAATTTCTCAATATTTGATATTGCATTAATAAATTCATATGCTGGACCGATCTTCATTCGTTGATAATACTAGATAACAGATAATAATAATAGATTTTTGTAAAATCGACCGCGCCGCTTTACCCGCTTTTCCCCTACTCTTTGTTATTTCTTTCACCTTGTACCTAGCAGAGTAGTCCAAATCAGGAATTCAGTCTTCAAGTTCGGGTAGAGCTTACAGTTCTTAATCGATTTCGATCTTTTCTTAGAAATGCTCAGCATCAAATCAACAATAATGTCTAGATATTATTTTGTTTCATTTATCCTTATGTTATTTATTGTATAAATAAATAAATTAGATACATGAGATCTTTTGAAAATATTAGTTTTTTATCGCGGATGAAAAGACTTGAATGAAGTTTCTGTGTATCAGAATCAATGCTGAAACTTGAGAAATATAAATAATTGGTCTATGAATGAAGCTAATTGTTAAAAGTAGATTACATTCACAAAAACGTTAGATATAGTTGCGAGTAGCGGCTGACTAACCAGGTTCCGCATCATCTTCTTTTCGTCGCATACCTCATTCTCCTGCCAATTTTAAGCCTCCTCTCCGTGCCAGGTCCAGGTCTCCTCCTGCCAGCCTTTTCCTCAGCAGAAGTCTAGATGTTCAGGTACTTGAATATGGACTTGGACAACTTGGACTTATTCTGCTTATTATCTATAGCAACTGGTACCGGCGATCCGAGTTTTGAAGATACACTTTTCATCCCGATTCGCCGCTTCTATGGCAATCAAGAAAATATCGCAATGAGTGACTTGCCAATCCTAGAACAAATTGTATCAGCAACATCTAATGGTGACGTTTTTTCTATATTAGAGAAGAGGGGTATTCTTAACTGATTATTTATTTCCTAAAGAATAAGGTACCGGCCGAAAATAAATATAGGAAGCGGAGAGATTATGGAACTAACCCAAGACGAAGAATTATTATATTAGTAGCGGAAACCTCTATCGACTTTATTGACGAAAATCACATATACTATAATAGGAAACTAACTGGAACTTTCTTTATAACAGGAGACCATTTTAAATTGATAACAGAAAATATCAGACTACCTTTAGATTCAGCAAAAATATCACCAGGAGTTATGACAAAAATAATTATGCCTTCAGAAATGTATTTAATATTGTAAAATTTAAAAGGGAATAATTCTGTCGGGACTTGATATTCATTTTCTTGCCAAATCTTTCAGCTTTCTTTGAAAATATGAAACTTTTTAAGTATAATATCAGAGCTATTTTAAATTTTCTTCCTTATTGTATGAAGATTTTTAGATGAAATCGGAAATTATAAATTATTATACCTTAAGACTGGCTAATGAAATATAAATACAATCTCGAACGATAATAATCTCTTAAGATAATCTCATAAGGACAAGCTTCAGGCAATATTTACTTTAATAAAGAAACAGAATACTCATTAGTTACAATTTTAACTACAGTTTGTCCTTTAATTGGAAAAGATGAGGATCATTTTTACTCCGGCTTTATTCTTAGCGATTATTCTACACTGTATTGGTAAATATATTAATTTGATACATCTGTAATTACTATACAAACATTTTTTGGTTTTTCGAAAATGAAAATTGTTCAGATTCAATCCATATTATATCCTAATTGCCATTCCCAACTCTATCGGTATTTGACCAAAATGAGTATGAATTTAATCTTAATTTACTCCCAACGAATCCAGATTGTGTGTTGTATAAAAGCACAATTGGTCGCTCCCACCTGTGTGCGTGCAAATTGGATCAGTCCCAAATCTGCACTTCGAAATTCAAACATGCACGCATGGTATCCTCCCACTTGTGCACATGCACAAAAGGTACACTTTCAACTGTGCACACTGAAATTAGACACTGAGAGATCGACAAATTTTCTAAATTATTCAACTGGTTCCGCATCAATAATTTTCTGATTACCTTGTAATAAACCAGGGAATGACATGCTCTCGCATCCCATAAAAAGCATCATCCAAGGGACACTAGTCTGAATTTGCCTCAAAAAGTGTCACAATTTTTTTTGATTCCTTATTTAAGTAGATCGCAAGTCGCCTGCGGCCCAACTGGGCCCGAAACGGCGACTAGCCAATGAGATTGTTACCCCCGCCAGGTTCAGGTGGGCCTTAAAGTCCTTCAGTCCTTACAAGTCTCCTGGCCCAGATGGCATATATCCAGTCCTCTTACAGAGGGCTGGAGAGATCATCATAGGGCCGCTAGTGAGACTAGCTTGCGGAAATCTCAAGGATTTCCGTCCCATCAGCCTAACATATTTCTTACTAAAACAGTGGAAAGACCTATGGATAGATATATCCGCGATAAGGTCTTCTCAAGTAGGCCAATTGTCTAATGCCAATTCGTACATTATTTTGAAATAGCCAATTTTTCCTTGTTATATTTTTTCGTAAGTTTCATAGTTTTGCTGGCAAATGAAATTTTTTATCTTTGTAAAAGCATTTTCGATTAATAAAATCCGAACATTTGGTCAAAAATGGCTAGTCAGCAAACCCGTTCTTTCCTTCAGGCCTAAAAAATGTGCAAAAGCGCAATACAATCAGATAATTCCTTCGAAAGTTATCGTGTTAAGAGACTTCTGATTCAGTTGAGCCTGTGAAAATGAATCCTCTATTTCTTCTTGCAGAATTAAGTTTGCAGTCAGGCTGTAAACTGAATGACGATGGGCCTGGTACTCCGCACCTGGAACTGAGTCTTTGCCAACCTTCTTCTTCTTCGTCTCGTCGCATAACTCACTCACCTGCCGAGCTCGAGCCTCCTCTACGTGAAAGGTCCAGTTCTCCTCCTGCCAGGCCTTATCTTGCCAGGTTTCCTCCTACCACGTTTCCTACTGCCAGGCTTCCTGTTTTCAGGACTCCTGATTATCAGGTACTTGGATATGGAATTGGACAACTTGGACTTATTCGGCTTATTCCCCATAGCAATCAGTACCGGCGATTCGAATTTCGAAGATACACTTTTCATCCCGATTCGCCACTTCTAATGCAATCAAGGAAAAAAGGAAATAGGCCCCTGCCAATCCTAGAACAAATTGTATTAACAGCATCTAATGGTGACGTCTTTGGAATTTTAGAGACTGATGGTGTTCTTACTGGAATATATAATTCCAGAAGAAGAAGTTACCGCGCAAAAATAAATATAGGAAGTGGCAGGGTTACGGAGTTGACCCCAAAAGAAATGGAGGAAGTTCCAGTAGGCATCTCCCGTCCAATAAAACGTAATTTTAGCGTAGTAGTTACGAACCACGATTCTCTACAGCTAAACCAACAATTTAATTGAGAAAAAAATCCAAACTGGTATCTAAACCATGTTTGGTGGAAAATGCGACCTCATTGCGGTCGGAGAAGTTCCCCAATCAACGTGGTTGAAAAATAAAAACTGCTTGAAATACTCCCAAAATGCGAAATTTTCTATATTGCAAAATTATGTACAAATATTATTTTTCATGATTATTGGAAATTTTTCGCTTATTTTCCATTAATATTCATTCGAAGCTACCCTGAAAATTGTATAGAAACAGGATTCCCAAATTTCCCGTTGATATTGATTCTGAATATATCAACACGTGCGATAGGATTTTGTAAAAATTTGAATATTCAAAAATTAATTGCACAATTGGGAAAATATTCAGATATAAAAGAAGTGTGACTAAAATTAAATTAAGTGTCGCCTTTGTTGAATAACTATTTGAGTTTGATGTAACTTAGGCTATCAAAATTTAAATTTATATTGCACATAAAAAGCGTTGAAATGGTTAATTATTACATTCTGATTTATTAATTTTAGTCGCCTGCGTAATTTTTTTATAACTTTAACAAAAGTTGATTTATTCCTAATTGGCAGATAATTATGTAATAAAAATGTTATTTGACATTGAAACAGAATACTTATCAATTACACTGTTAATTACAGTTTGTCCTTTAATTGGAACCGATGGGGATAATTTTCACTCTGGTTTTATTCTTAGCGTCCAGTGTTAATTCTATTGGTAAATATAATAATTTAATACATCTATAATCACCATAAAAACATTATTTGGTTTTCCGCAAATGGAAATTGTTCCGAGATAATCCGTGTTATATCCTAATTGCTATTTTCTTCAAAATTCAATGGGTGTTTGACCACAATGAGTACAAATTTAATATGAATTTATTCCCAACGAAATCAGATTGTGTGTGACATAATGGGAAAAGAAAGGAAAATTCTTTTCATGGAGAAACATTATACGTACGTAACGATGCACGTCCATATGTGAAAATCTAAATGTGGACGTCCACAATTGGTCGTTTCCATATGCGGACGTGCAAACATGATACAGTCCCAAATCTGCACCTAGAAATTCAAACGTGCACACATGGTATCCGCCACTTGTGCACGTGCACAGATAGTACACTTCCAACTACGCGCGTGCGCAGATGGCGCGCTTTCAAATGTTCACGCTGAAATTTAGGCACTAGGATAACTCCTTCAAACGTAATCGTGTTTACATACTTCACGATGACATCGACAGACAGACATCGAAATGAAATCCATTTTTTCTCAATCAGTGAGTCTAAAAACGTAGAGATTTGGTGGAAGTCAATTTTCAGATAAAGCTAACGCTTCCTCATTGAGATGAGAATGTGAGAATGAATCCTCTATTTCTTCTTGCAGAATTAGGTTTACAGTCAGGCTCTAACCCAAATGACGATTTGCCTGGTACTCCGCACCTGGAACTAAGTCTTTCCCAACCTTCTTCTTCGTCTCGTCGCATACCTCATTCACCTGCCAAGCCTGAGCCTCCTCTACGTGAGAGGTCCAGGTCTCCTCCTGCCGGGCCTCATCTTGCCGGGGCACTTGATTATCAGGTACTTGGATATGGAATCGGACAACTTGGACTAATTCGACTTATTCGCCGTATCAATCCGCACCGGCGATTCGAATTTCAAAGGTACACTTTCCATTCCCATTTGCTACTTCTAATGCAATCATCAAGACAAGTAAATAGGAACCTGCCAATCCTAGAACAAATTGTATTAGCAACATCTAATGGTGACGTGTTTGCAATATTGGAGACTAGTGGTATTCTTACTGGCATATATAATTCCAGAAAAATAAGGCACCGGTCGAAAATGAATATAGGAAGCGGCGAGGTAAAGGACTTGGCCCAGGAGGAAATGGAAGAAGTGCCAGTAGGCACCACCCGCCCAATAAAACGGTATTTTAGCGTAGTAGTTACGAACCACGATTCTCTACAGCTGAACCAATAATTCAATTGGAAAAAATTATGAAAATAGTACATTATGATACAAGTAGGGGAATCACCAACCCGCACGCGTCTCATTTACTATTTTTTGCAACCCCTGTAAAGGGAAGTTCGTGACATAAGAAATATTGGTAGGTAATAAGATTGTTGGGGGGCGGAGGGGCGGAGGCTTCGTTATACTCGACTCTCTCAAACGTAAGCTTCCCAAAGATACACGAAGTTGCACCAGGCAAACTAACCTAAACGGTCAACTTCTCAGCAGACGAAATTCTGACAGAAAAAAAATAAAAGAAAAGCTGACAAATTCTGGAATTGGTTGTAATCTGGCGCGCGATTCAAAATCGAATTAAATTTTGTAACGTAAAATTTTGACCAATGGCAGCTTATACTGTTGGATCACGCATTCGGTGGCTTCAGATTGGTTGTGATAATTCTTGCGACCAATCAGAAACTAGCGGTTCCCTTAATTTCCGTGCGTGGAATACAGCAGATACACACTTTCCTTCAAAGTATGCTTGATGGTCAACATTCCCGCATGAAATTTTGTGCGGGAATGTTATGATTCCGGCACACTTTGACTTCATCAAGAATCAGATAGCGGCAGGAAGCGGCGTATCTTATTCTTCTCTTTTCTTCTAGGTAAAGTTTTTTATTTTGGAATTGGTAATTTACCATTGGATCGTTGAATAAATGTAAGGATTAGTTTTATTAGGCAAATACAATGATAGTTCATTCATTTTCGCTAACAATTTGTTTGCAATTAAATATAATCACACGAACTGTAGTTTTTAAAAGAATTTAAGTTGTTGAAATAAGACTCATCCGCTATTTCAAAATTTGATGACTTCATTGTTCTAACTTTTGCATAACATCATCAGTTTTTCTCACTTACTTGGCAAGCAACTCGAGTGTTAATAGTGGGACTCAAAAATTCAGGTTCAATGTAAGATACAGCCGTTTTTGCGAAATTGTCAAATTCCTTATTCTTTACATGTTCCGAAACGTGATTTTTTTTTTTTCTTTTTTCTTTTTTCTTTTTTTTTCACATATAGATATTTAATATCTTAATTGCCGGGAAAAGTTGATCAAAGTTTGAAGAATTCTATCGGTGTTTTGTAAATGTAAATTAGTTTATTTTTCAACATAAAAATCCGAGCATCTCTTATTGATTTTTATAAATAATCAAGTGCGGCGAATGTCAGCAGGATTCTTTAATGTTACCTGATCTGAGGTTTTGAGTTTGATACCGTCAACCAATTTGTTTTCAAATAACTTTCCCTTTTAACCTCCATCTTCCCACCCCTCTCCTGTTCTCCTTCTCCCACCAACACTACCTAACCAGCTTACACCCTCCCTCTTTCAAAAATTTCGCCTCATATTTACACATTTGACTCCCGGTTAGAATCCCTAAACTTGTTCTCCCCGCCTCACGCCTAACGATAAAATTAGGCGTATTCCTCGCCAACCCTAGTGTCTACTCTTCCTACCTCTCCAGTGTCCTATTCACCTCCTCACTTTGCTTCCACTCATACCTGCCTCATCACCATATTTGCTCTCCTCACTCTCTCTTTTATGTCACCATCCACTCCCCCATTTCTTCAAAACAAGAACCCCAGGTACACAAACTCTTTCACCTCCTGCACCGCCTTTCCGTTCCACTTTCATTCCCCTCCATCAACCCTTTCACCTCCTTTCCTAAACAGCATAACCTTGACTTTTATGCATTTAGCTCTAACCTATTCTTATCCATGTATCTTCTCACTTTATCTGTCGTCTCTTCATATCTCCCTCACCATCTCGATCAGGTCTCTCTCCACTCCTCTCTTCTCCATCGCCTCCCACAACCTCCTTCTATCCACCGAAGAAAACGCGCGTTTGAGTTCCACAAAAACGCGCATACTTTCGCCCCCTTCTTCGTTAACTCTCTATCCACCACGTGCTGCGGAACGTAGATTATTGTCGGTAGTGCCCCTACCCGCTCTAAATCACGCTTGCGTCTCCGGAAATTGAATCAAATTTCATCAGATACGATTGATGAAATTATTTCCAAGATTGATTTTTATAATCAATTTGCCTATTTCATTAATTAAATTCTGATGAAAATTCTACTTTGAAAGTTCTGTTCAAAAATATTTTCTTCAAATTGTGCCGGGCTGAACGCAACACTTACAGAGCTCGAGCTGCTGTTGCTATTAGCACGAGCGGCTCGTGTGAATTGTAGAGCGGTCAGTGCGTTGACAACTGAGGCTCGTGTCGTTCCAAAAAAATTTATTTCGACACTAACCGCCTGTGCCAAAAGCAGTGGCAGCTCTTGATGCGGTCGCTCCGTGTAGTCCCTGAATTTATGAAGTACCTACAGGTAAGGGTGAGTCATATTCGGCCGTATCAGCCCCTTCTTACAGTGTAGGTTTTTCCCAGCCCTAAAAGCCCTGAAAAGCCCAAAACCAAATCTGGCTAACGGATGCGTGGCCCTGTATCACCCATCTTTTATAATTACTGCTGTCCAAATTAATCTGAAGAAATTTCTATATTTCAGACTTGTCACAGTTCAGCTATGCTGACCTTCTTGACGTCCTCGTCACGTAGGATTCATTGCGATTTACAATTTGCTTGTAACTGCGACCATAGGTCCCTGATTTTCTAAAATACGACTTACTAGGCACCCTAACGAACCTAAGGGCTCACGCACACTACATAAAAATTCGCTCATGCTCACAGACTCTTATATAGTCTACATTTAAGATTCTACCATGAAGGAATAATGTACTCCTTCATTTCACGATGATTGTTCCGGAATCAATTCAAGGCAATCAACCGAGATTACACGTTGTTAACGTTTGTTACTTTGTCTCTCGTCTTCGATAACCTCAACCGCATATCGGTCATTCCGCAAAACCTTTTTTATCTCGAAGGGGTCTTCTCTTTTTAGGTTATAACTTTCGACTTTCGCCTGTAGATGGAGAATCGCTCAAAATCGCCTTCCAAATCCGTGTCGATTTCTTTTTTCATCTCCGGCAAATCATTCGCGACACGTTCCTGTATTTTTGCCTCACGACACTTGTGCGCACGAGTCACTACACTACCCTCTGGCACTGTGAGAGTCACACCTGAGAGATTTAATACAGGAGGCACTGCCTGACCTTTTTCATTAGTCTCCCCTATGCAACGTGGAATAGGATGCCCTGATTCTTTCATATCACCATTTACAAAGAGTTCGGTGTCTTTAAAATCACTTTCGACACAGATTAGACTGCTGCTGTCGTGAACATGTCTCGTCTTTCTTCGATTAACAGCTGATCTGCCAGGCTGGTAATCACCACATGTCTGTTCAATTTAGGGGTGACCCACGAGTAAGGGCATTACCAGCTTCTAAATGTAGCAGTGATATTACTGCAATTTCAGGAAAATCTATTAATATCAGGATGTCTAGCGATGCGGGAATTTTGTGTATCTTTAAAATACGGCTAATGCCAAAAATTCATGACGAGATGCAGGAATACAGGATATACATGCAGGATGCAGGATATGGATTTTTTATGTAGGGATGAAACGAGGAAGAAAAACTGGAAGTCGAAATTGTTCTCGGAAAAGGGACCTTCAATCTGCGGCGGAAAAGAAGCGCAAGGCGGATGACTCGAAACAAGTTATTAGTGATTATTTATGGATTAGCTGAATATTTTATACAATTTGGATTTCATGTAAGAGTATAATTATTTGTATTTCGGGAGTATTGACAGTATAAATGATGTTAAAGAAGACCTGTATGAAGAAAACTGGTACAGCAGACGCAAAACCAACAATAAAGAAGTAGAAGTGGCTGTTTTAGAAAAACTTGTCGATGCTATTTCCAAACCAGTGCCGGAACTGCATTTGCCTGCATCGCCACAATACGACAGAATCGACTACTTCGTTCGAGTTTTAGCCGAGAGTTTACGTCCAACAAAATCTGTTACCACTTTTTCCAGTTTTCAATTTTTAACACTCAAAAACTCATTTCATCCTAAAATATTTCGACAAATAGACATATTTCAGGATAGCCTATCGAAAAGCAATAAACCATTTTTTTTCGGAACAAATTTTTCTAGGTCAATAAAATTGAAAAATTAAAACTTTAAAAAATGGAAATTTTTTCAATTTAAGTAACAAATACTCATTCAATAAATGAAAGCATTAGGACAATTCTGAATGTACAGTATTTTAAATGGAAATTTTAAATTCATAAATTTTCTAAACGGTTGATAATGTAAATTAGAAATGATAAACCCTCCAATGTAAATAGACCAGTAGGTTCCTGACACGATTCCGAATGTATCAATACGTATGATAGGATATAAAAACTTCCAAATGGTTCATTATCACATTCTGATTCATCAATCTCAGCCGCCTGCGTCATTTTTTTATAAAATTAATACTAGTTGATTCATTTTCAATTGTTGGATTAATATGTAATTAAAAGTTTATTTAATATTGTAAAATTCAAAAGAGAAAAATTCTATCGGGCCTTGTTATTAATTTTCTTGCCAAATCTTTCAGCTTTCTTTGAAAATATAAAACTTTTTAAATATAATATTAGAGCTATTTCAAATTATCTTTATTATTGTATGAAGATTTTCAAATAAAATCGGAAATTATAAATTATTATACCTTAATACTGGCTAATGAAATATAAATACAATCTCGAACGATAATAATCTCTCAAGATATTCTCATAAGGACAAGCTTGAGGCAATATTTACTTTAATAAAGAAACAGAATACTTATTAGTTACAATGTTAACTACAGTTTTTTCTTTAATTGGAAGAGATGAGGATCATTTTCACTTCGACTTCATTCTTAGCAGTTATTCTAAATTATATTGGTAAATATAATAATTTTATAGATCTATAATTACTATACAAACATTTTTTGGTTTTCCGCAAATAAAAATCGTCCAGGTTTAATCCGTATTACATCCTAATTGTTATTCCCAACTCTATCGGTGTTTGACCAAAATGAGTACGAATTTAATCTTCATTTACTCCCAACGAATTCAGATTTTGTGTCGTATAAAAGTACAATTGGCCGCTCCCATCTGTTTGCGTGCAAACTGGTACAGTTCGAAATCTGCACCTCGAAATTCAAACGTGCACGCATGGTATCCTCCCACTTGTGCACATGCACAAAAGGTACACTTCCAACTGTGCACGCTGAGATTAGACACTGAGAGATCGACAAATTTCGTAAATTATTTAACTGGTTTCGCATCAATAATTTTCTAATTACTTTGTAATAAACCAGGGAATGATATGATGTCGCATCCCATGAAAAGCATCATCCAAGGGACACTAGTCTGAATTTGCCTCAAAAAGTGTCACAATTTTTTTTGATTCCTTATTTAAGTAGATCGCAAGTCGCCTACGGCTCAACTGAGCCCGAAACGGTGACCAGCCAACGAGATTGTTATCCCCGCCAGGTTCAGGTGGGCCCTAAAGTCTTTCAGTCCTTACAAGTCTCCTGGCCCAGATGGCATGCAGCTGGTCCTCTTACAACGGGCTGAAGAGATCATCATAGGGCCGCTAGTGAGACTTCCTAGGGATAGTCTGACGTTGGGACGTGTCCCGGCGGCATGGAAGGGTACTTGAGGAGTCTTCATTCCAGGAGCAGGTTGGATCAGTTATACCTTACCTAAGCAGTTCCGTCCCATCAGCCTAACATATTTCTCACTAAAAACAGTGGAAAGACTTGTGGATAGATATATCCGCGATAAGGTCTTATCAAGTAGGCCAATTGTCTAGTGCCAATTTGTAGATAATTTTGAAATGGACAATTTTTTCTTGCTATATTTTTTCGTAAGTTCCATAGTTTTTCTGGCAAATGAAATTCTTTATCTTTGTAAAAGCATTTTCGATTAATAAAATCCGAACAATTGGTCAAAAATGGCTAGACAGCAAACTCGTCCTTTCCTTCTTGACTAAAAAATGTGCAAAAGCGCAATCCAATCAGATAATTCCTTCAAAAGTTATCGTGTTTAAGGACTTTTCATTCAGTTGAGCATGTGAAAATGAATTCTCTCTTTCTTCTTGCAGAATTAAGTTTGCAGTCAGGCGGTAACCTGAATGACGATTGGCCTGTTACAATGCGCCTTGAACTGAGTCTTTGCCAACCTTCTTCTTCTTCGTCTCGTTGCATAGCTCACTCACCTGCCGAGCCCGAGCCTCCTCTACGTGAAAGGTCCAGGTCTCCTCCTGCAAGGACTTGTCTTGCTAGGTTTCCTCCTGCCAGGTCACCTCGTGCCACGTTTCCTACTGACAGGCTTCCTTTTTTTAGGACTCCTGATTATCAGGTACTTGGATATGGAATCGGACAACTTGGACTTATTCGGCTTATTCCCCATAGCAACCAGTACCGGCGATTTGAATTTCGAAGATACACTTTTCATCCCGATTTGCCACTTCTAATGCAATCAAGAAAAAAAGGAAATAGGCCCCTGCCAATCCTAGAACAAATTGTATTAACAGCATCTAATGGTGACGTCTTTGGAATATTAGAGACTGGTGGTGTTCTTACTGGAATATATAATTCCAGAAGAAGAAGTTACCGCGCGAAAATAAATATAGGAAGTGGCAAGGTTACGGAGTTGACCCCAACAGAAATGGAGGAAGTTCCAGTAGGCATCTCCCGTCCAATAAAACGGA